>JAVSBS010072452.1:0-16461 GCA_033124195.1 Coracias cyanogaster
GGGGACTGGGAGAACTGGATGAACTGGGGGTACTGGGAGCACTGGAAGGGACTGGGAGGACTTGGGGAACTGGGAGCACTGGCGGGACTGGGAGAACTGGGAGGGACTGGGGGAACTGGAAGGGACTGGGAGGGACTGGGAGTTACTGGGGGGTACTGGGGGATAGTGGGAGCACTGGGAGGTACTGGGAGTTACTGGGGGCTGTTGGAGGCACTGGAAGCACTGGGAGTTACTGGGGGTACTGGGAGCACTGGGAAGAACTGGGGGGCACTGGGGGGAGCACTGGGAGGCACTGGGTGGGATGCTTATGGGCACTGGGCATTACTGGGAGCACTGGGGCTTACTGGGGAGCACTGGGGCTTACTGGGGAGCACTGGGATGTGCTGAAGGTCCTGGAGGACACTGGAGACCATGGAGGTCCTGTGGAGCACTGGGAGGTGCTGGGGTCTACTGGGATCTACTGGGAGCACTGATGGGCACTGAGGTCTACTGGGACATACTGGGAACACTGGTGGGCACTGGGGGAGGTTACTGGGAGGCCCTGGGGTCTACTGGGAGTACTGGAGAAGCACTGGAGACCCTGGAGGACATTAGAGACCCTGGAGATGGTGGGAAGCTGAGAAGCACTGGGCTATACTGGGACTTACTGGGCCATACTGGGCCATACTGGGACTTACTGGGACTTACAGGCGTCGGGGCTGACCTACGAGGGGCTGCAGCAGGTGGTGGAGCGGGGCCTGGCGGAGGTCACCTACAGCTCCCTGTGCCTGCCCGAGGACCTCCAGTGCCGCGGCGTCACCCACGTCCCCAACTACCACTACCGGGACGATGGGCGGAGCCTCTGGGAGGCCATCGAGAGGTGGGCGGGGCCAAGGAGGGTCCTGGCTCCTCCATGAGCTCCTCAACCCACGGGAGATGTGGCTCCAGCATTCCCAGTGCTCCCAGTGTCTCTCCCATAGTCCCTCCCAGTCTCCCCAGTGCTCCCATTGCCCCTCCCAGTTCTCTCAGTGCCCCTCCTAGAGCCCCTCCCAGTTGTTCCAGTGGCTCCTTGGGCCCCTCCTACTCCTTCCCAGTGCTTCCCAGTGTTCCCAGTCCCCCCTCCCAGTGCTCCCCAGTCTCCCCAGTGCATCCACTACCCCTGGTGCTCTCAGTGTCCCCAGTGCCCCCAGTACAGCACCAGTGCCCCCAGTGCTCCCAGTACCTCCTAGTGACCCCAGTCGCCCCAGTACTCCCAGTATCTCCCAGTACCCCCAGTATCTCCCAGTACCCCCAGTATCGCCCAGTACCCTCAGTATCTCCCAGTACTCCTGGTGCTCCCAGTACCCCCAGTATGTCCCAATACCCTGAGTGCTCCCAGTATCTTCCCAGTACCCTAGTATCTCCCAGTTCCCCCAGTACCCCCAGTGCTCCCCAGTATCTCCCAGTTCCCCCAGTTCTCCCAGTTCCCCCTGTACCCCAGTACCTCCCAGTACCCCCAATATCTCCCAGTATCCCCAATACCTTCCACTACCCCTAGTGCTCCCAGTGTCTTCCCAGTATCCTCCCCGTACCCCCAGTACCTTCCAGTATCCCCAGTGCTCCAAGTAACTTCCCAGTATCTTCCCAGTACCTCCCTGTACCTCCCAGTGCTCCCAGTATCCTCAGTACCTCCCAGTCCCTCCCAGTTCCCACAGAGCTCCAAGTATCTTCCCAGTATCTTGCCAGTACCCCCAGTACCTCCCAGTACCCCCAGTACCTCCAGTACCCCAGTACCTCCCAGTGCTCCCAGTACCCCCAGTACCTCCCAGTCCTTCCCAGTTCCCTCAGTGCTCCAGGTATTTCCCAGTATCTTCCCAGTATCTTGCCAGTACCCCCAGTACCTCCCAGTACCCCAGTACCTCCCAGTGCTCCCAGTACCTCCCAGTACCTTCCAGTTCCCGCAGTGCTCCAAGTATCTTCCCAGTACCTCACAGTACCTCCAGTATCCCAGTACCTCCCAGTGCTCCCAGTACCCCCAGTAACTCCCAGTCCCTCCCGGTTCCCGCAGTGCTCCAAGTATCTTCCCAGTAACTTGCCAGTACCTCCCAGTGCTCCCAGTACCCCCAGTACCTCCCAATACCCCCAGTCCCTCCCAGTCCCTCCTAGTTCCCGCAGTGCTCCAAGTATCTTCCCAGTATCTTCCCAGTACCTCCAAGTACCTCCAGTACCCCAGTACCTCCCAGTGCTCCCAGTACCTCCCAGTACCCCCAGTACCTCCAGTACCCCAGTACCTCCCAGTGCCTCCCAGTTCCCGCAGTGCTCCAAGTATCTTCCCAGTATCCCCAGTACCCCAGTACCCCCAGTACCCCCAGTCCCTTCCAGTTCCCCCAGTTCCCCCATCTCCCGCAGCTTCGTCTCGGCCCTGGTTGGTCTCTACTACCCCGAGGACGCCGCGGTGGGCGGGGACACGGAGCTGCAGGCCTGGGTGCTGGACATCTTCACCAACGGCTTCCTGGGCAGGACCTCCTCGGGTAGCGAAGGTCCCAGGCTGGGGTGGGCTGGGCTGGAGACCAGGCCAGGTCCATGATGCTCTTGGTTGTCCCCACCCCCCCTGCAGGTGTCCCCTCCTCGCTGCAGACGCGGGCGGAGCTCACCAAGTTCCTCACCATGGTGGTGTTCACCTGCTCGGCCCAGCACGCGGCCGTCAACAACGGGCAGGTGGGGCAGGAGACCTTCCCCCAGGCCACCCTTGGCACCGCAAAGATGGTCCCTGAGGGTCCCCATGAGCCAGGCTGGGGAGATGGGACCATCTGGCCTGTCCCCATGGCCAAGAGATGGCTCCATCCATCCATCCATCCATCCATCCATCCTTCTCCATCCATCCATCCATCCTTCTCCATCCATCCATCCCTCCATCCTTCTCCATCCATCTCCTTCTCCATCCATCCCTCCATCCATCCAGCCTTCTCCATCCATCCCTCCCTCCCTGATAGAAGGACGTCCCCACCTCAGGAGAACATCCCCATCCAACCCATCCCCATGCCAAAGCGACCTCCCTGCCCATTCCACCCCCATATTGGAAGGCCCTTCCCCACCCCACCCATCCCCACGTCTGAGGGATGTCCTCTGCTGACCGCCGCTTCCTCCCCTGCAGTACGACCTGGGCGCCTTCATCCCCAACGCCCCGTCCACCATGCGCCACCCACCGCCAACCGAGAAGGGCAGGGCCTTTCTCCAGCACTTCCTGGACACCATCCCCGAGGTGGACACCACCGCCCAGATCCTGGTGGCCCTCACCCTCCTCAGCTCCCGCCTCAATGACGTGGTGAGTCCGGCCCCACCGACGCCACCACCTCCTCCGTGGGGCTGAGGAACCCCAAGAGGAGCTGCCCCAGGAGGTGGACATCCCCACCTTGGAGGTGCTCAAGGCCAGGGTGGTGGCCACCATCGCTCTCCAGCTCCTCGGCTGCCCGGACACCCCCCGGGGTGGCTTGAAACTCCTCAGCCAAGTGGTGGCACCTGATGGGCCCCCATCCCTGTGTCCCCCAGAGGTTCCTGGGCCAGTACCCAGAGGAGCAGTTCACGGAGGCGGAGCCGCGGCAGCTCATCAGGACCTTCCAAGCGCAGCTGGAGAAGATCCGGGACCACATCGAGGAGAGGAACTATGGGGACGAGCTGAGATACAACTACCTGAACCCGCTGGAGATCGAGAACAGCATCTCCATCTGAGCCCGGGGTGACCTCGCGCCCACCCAGCACCCCACGCTTGGTCCCCACCAGCACCCACCATCTCAGCATCTCCAGCACCCCCAGCACATCTCCAGCACCCACCACCTCAGCACCTCCAACTCTTGGCCACCACCAGCACCCATCACCCGGCCATCCCAGGACCCCACCCTTGGCCACCACCCATCACCCAGCACCTGGACACTCCAGGACCCTACATTTGGTCACCCCCAGCACCCAGTCAACCTCAGGACCACCAGCACCTGGGACACCCAGGACCCCGCACTTGGCCACCTCCTGCACCCACCACCCATCACATGAGACACCTCCAGGACCCCCCCCAGCACCAAGACCCCACCCTTGGCCACCACCAGCACCCATCACTTGGAGAACCCCAGGACCTCCAGCACCCATCACCCAGACACCTCCAGGACCCCATATTTGGCCACCACCAGCACCCAGCATGTGGACAACCCCAGGACCACCAGCACCCATCACCATCATCCATCCCCTGGACCCCACCTGTGGCCACCACCAGCACCCACCAGCTCAGCGCCTCCAGCCCTTGGCCACGCCCACCACCCATCCCCTGACCACGCCCCCAATAAACGCAGCTGTCAATCAAACCTTCTCTGCATTGTGGGGGGGACACCAGTGCTCCCAGTGCCCCACCCAGTGCCCCTCCCAGTGTCCCCAGAGCTCCAGAGCTTCCTCTGGAGCCCCTTCAGCTCCTGGGTAACTACTACCTCCACGGTGGTTCCATCAGAAGGTTTCCTCATGTAGGTGTCTGCTCCATGCCTGGTGTCTCCCTTGTTCTCCTCCTGGACATCTCCAGGAGAGTGGTGGCCTCCTTGGAGACACCTGAAGTCCTGGGGAGCAGCCCCAGACGCCTCCACAGTTGCCACCCAAGGCCCTTCATCCACGGTGGAGGAAGGTCCATGGCTGGGAGCTCCCTGGGACTTCTTCCGGGCAGCTCCACCATGTCTTGGCCGCCTCTGGAGGCACCTGAGGGTGGAAGGTTGAAGCTGCAGAGTCCAAGGAAAGCCCCGAGGATTTCTGTCCATGGTGGAGGCAGCTCCACACTGAACGTCGCTGGGCCTCCTCCTGACATCTCCTGGTGCGTGGTGGCCTCCTCTGGAGACACCTGAGGTTGTTGGGGAGCAGCCCCAGGTTCCTCCAGGGCAGCTCCACGTACTTTGTCCATCGTGGGGGCAGGTCTAGGCCCTGCAGCTCCTGAGGTCTCTTCCCCGCAGGTCAAGGCCCAGGTGTAACCAGGCCAATGACTTCTCTAGGTCCAACCAAGCCAAGCAGCGCCGGCCCACTGGTGACCTCCCCTTGAGCTGGGACACCTCTCCAGGTTACTCCTCGAGGCTGAGGAACCTCTTCCCAACCGCAGATCTTTGGGAAGTGACCACTACGGCTCAGAACCTCGTGTCGGAGGGCACCAAGGTGGCATCTCGAGAACTTTGGTTCCATCTCGGCAGCTTGGGATCGTTGTCATCTCCTTGGTGCGGGAAGTAGGATGGGGACTCTCACCGTCCAGCTTTGCCAAGGTCTCACCACCCTTCACTCTGAGGTGTCCGGGGGGGGCTGTGGAGGCTCCATCCCTGGAGATGTTCAAGGCCAGGTTGGACGGGGCCTTGAGCAACCTGGTCTAGTGGGAGGTGTCCCACTGGAGAGGGGGGGGTGGAACGAGATGATCTTCAGAGGTTCCTCTCCAACACAAGCCTTTGATGACTCTATGAGTGAAGCAGGTGGGTCAAGGAGTAGAGCAAGGAGAAGAATCAAGGGCTGAGAACAGAGGAACAAGGGAGGGGATCCTGGTGGGATCTGCCTCCTGCGTGGAGATGGCTTGGACCTTCTATCAGTTGTCCTTCCGGTGGTGGCACCCAGTGACTGGAGCCCTTTGGAGGCCCTGGGGCATCTGCCCCACCCCAGCTCTACCAGGCCGTGGCTTTCCTGGAGGGTTGGGGCTGTGGCCAAGGACTTGTCCCCCCTGCCCTGACCCTCAGCTGATGCTCAGGCGGGAGGTGGAGCTTCTCCAAGGGTTTCCACCAGGGCTGGCGAACACTTGCCCATGGCTTGGACCACCTCTGGGAGCTCATGGATTCATTGAGGTTGGAGAAGATCTTTAGGGTCATCAGACCTCCAGAGCCGTCAAACCCAACCCCTCCCTGATCACAAGATCATAGAATCATGGAGGTTGGAGAAGACCTCTAGGTTCATCAAGCCCAACATCTCCCTGACCTCCAGAACATGGAATCATTGAGGTTGGAGAAGACTTTCAGGGTCATGAAATTCAACATCTCCCTGACCACAGGACCATAGGATCATTGAGGTTGGAGAAGACCTCTAGGGTCATCAAGCCCAACCTTCACCCCAGCATCTCCCTGACCTCCAGACCACGTCCCGAAGTGCCGCATCTCCTCGTTCCTTGAAGCCCTCCAGGGATGGGGACTTCACCACCGCCTTGGGCAGCCTGGGCCAGCCCTTGACCAGCCTTTTGCAGAAGATCCTTCTCCTCACGTCCAACCTCAAGCTCCCCTTTGCGATCGGCTTCCACCAGCGGAGCCGTTTTTCTGCACCCCCGGACCCCAAGAACCCTGGTGCTGTGGTTGGTGGAGATGTCCCTGCAGAGACAGCTCCAGCTACGGATGGAGGACACCTCAGCTGGGGGAGAAGTTGGTGGGACTCCATCACTCCGGGAGCTGCTCTTGGGTGCCCGCCTGGGGCAGGAAGATCTCCCCGGTGGCCAAGACCAGCATGGTCCACGCTGGTGGGACCATGTCCCAGCAGCTGGTCTCCTGAGGAGGGAGAACCGTGACGGACCCGCCCTGAGCTGTGTGACCACGGGTCCCTCAGCCCCACTGCTCCTCACTCCTGCCCACACCGTGCTCCTCACACCTCCCTGGCCCAGCCCTGAAGCCCACCCATGTCCAGCGTCTAGTGGGGACACCTGAGAGGAACCCACCAGGCTTCGCCCCACGTTGGCCAGGGCCGCGAGCGAGGCCACACGAGCCCATGAGGAGAAGGTCCTTGGTGCCAGCACCATCCCCACCAAGTGGAAGCGTCGTCTCCTGGAGGAGAAGGCTCAGGCCCAGCCCCCGTTGACCCAAGGGCCTGGAGAAGCCTCTGAGATGACTCCAGAACAGCCTTATCTGGAGGCTGGCGGCATCTCGGGGGGTCCCGTGGGGAAAGCTTGGCCTGGAGGCTTGGGGACACCAGGAGCGGGTGGTGCTGGCGGTGGGGTGGAACTTCTCCAGGCCCCTCTGCTCCTTCTCTGGCCCTGCCACCAAGCTCCTGGGGCCCAGGTTCCTCCCCAACCATCTCAGACCCGTCTTCTCCTTGGCAGGGTCTCCCCAAAGCTTTCTTGCCTTGGTTGCCTCCCATTGGCACCTCCCCACCCCACCCTTTGGGGCTCCTTGGGGAGCTGCTCCTCAGGATCTCCTGCGGGGCCTCTCCAGGTGCCCTCTGCGTGGTTGCTCCCAACCTTCCTCCACTTCCAAAGTCCTTCCTGCTCCTGCCCTACCGGGGATCCCGGGGGGAAGGTGGAGGAACGGCCTCGGGGGAGCAGAAGGATTGTCCCCAGCCACCGGCTGGGGACGTCGGGCCACCCCCAGCCCCACCAAGGGCAAACCCAACCCCCCCCTTTTGCTTCTTCTGGACCCACGTGGTGAGGTGGCCATGGGGGACACCCAGGCTGGGGCCAGGAGGACACCTTGGTCCTGCTGCTCCTTGCTGGGCCTGGGGCCACCTGGTGTAGACCTCTAGAGACAGCTACAGCTACGGCCAGAGGACACCTTGGAGGCCCTTGATGAAGGCACCCCGAGGTGGCCAGGAGAGGACCTGGCTGTCCCGAGCTCTCCTGCTCCTCTAGACACGGGGCAGCTCCACCAGCCTGCTGACCACGGAAGGCTGAGGAGAAAAGGGGGGGGGTCAGGGCCACACTGGGCTGGCCTGGGAGGTGGGGACAGTGGCGGCCTCCTTGGAGAAGATCCCTCTTGGGGCATCCTGTGAGGAAAGAAAACCGTGTGGCAAGTCCTCTGGAGACCAGAATGGCACTTGCGGTGCTCCTTGAGCAAAGCACCTCCCCCCTGGTCTTCTCCTCCAGCTCCCACCACCCTACTCGGGCCTTGGGGGCCCCGCTTCCGCCCGGCTGCAGGACGAGACAAGGAGCTGTGGAGACAAGGAGACATGGAGATGTGGAGACATGGAGCCAAGAGACACGGAGACATGGAGATGTGGAGACGTGGAGTCTGGAGACATGGAGTCAAGAGACATGGAGGCAAGGGGACATGGAGATGTGGAGACAAGGAGCTGTGGAGACATGGAGATGTGGAGACATGGAGCCAAGAGACACGGAGACACAGAGACATGGAGACAAGGAGACAAGGAGACATGGAGCTGTGGAGATGTGAAGTCAAGAGACATGGAGACATGGAGTCAAGGACACATGGAGACAAGGAGATAAGGAGATGTTAATTCAAGGTGATGCCATGGAAAATTATTAAAGATTATTTTAAGGTGACGTTGCCAAAAATTACTAAAAATTGAAATTTTTCAAGGTGTTGGTGCAGAAAATGAAATAATATTTTAATTTTAAATATCAAGGTGATGGCACAGAAAATGATTATTAATAATTAAAATATTATTTCAAGGCAATGCCACGGGAAATTATTAAAGATTATTTCAAAGTGACGTCGCCAAAAATTATTATGAAAAATTAAAATCTTATTTCAAGGTGACATCACAAAAAATGAATAATTTTAATTTTTACTATTAAGGTGATGCCGCAGAAAATGATTCTTAAAAATTAAGATGATATTAAAGATTAAAATGTTATTTCAAGGCGATGCCATGGAAAATAATTTAAAATTATTTCAAGGTGACATCACCAAAAAGGAAATATTTTAATTTCTAATATCAAGGTGACGTTACAGAAAACGATAAAACATTCAAATATGATTTAGAGGTGACACCACAGAAAATATTGAAAACTAAAATATTATTTCAAGGTGTCATTGCCAAAAACTGTTAAAAATGGAAATATTTCAAGGTGACGGTGCCGAACACGAAAGAATATTTTGATTTTTTATATCGAAGTGACCGCGCAGAAAATGATGATTGAAAACGAAAACATTATTTTAAAGCGACGTTGCAGAAAATGGTATTAAAAATCCCAACATTTCCAGGCGAGGCCGGTTTCCTCCGGCCCCGCCTCCCACTCCCAGGCCTGGCCTGGGCGGGCTCAGCCTCCTGCTTCCAGGCGCAATCCGGGGGTGGGCGGCAGGCTCCGCACTCCGGACCGTCCCGCTGCCGGCTCTGCTCCAGGCAACCGCGGCCTCCCCGCCCCGGAACCTCCCGCCCGGCCCTCCGGCCGCACCCGGCCCTGACGGAAAGAACGTCACCGGTCAGGGAGGGGCTTCAAATACCCCCCGCTCTAGGACCCGCCTGAGGTGCCCGCGCCCTTCGCCTGACCCGCGCGGAGCCGGCGGCCGGGCGGGGCGACACCTTGGGGCGGCCGGGAGGCCCCAAGGCCGGAAGCTCCCCATGCCGGAAGCTCCCTAGACCAAAAGTTCCCCAGGCTGGAAGTTCCCCAGACCACATGTTCCCCAGGGCAGAAATTTCCCAGGCCAGAAGTTCCCCAGACTGGAAGTTCCCCAAGCCGGAAGTTCCCCAGACTGGAAGTTCCCCAAGCCGGAAGTTCCCCAGGCCAGAAGTTCCCCAGACAAAAAGTTCCCCAGGCTGGAAGTTCCCCAGACCAGACGTTCCCCAGACCAGAAGTTCACCAGGCTAGAAACTTCCCAGGCTGGAAACTCCCCAGGCTGGAAGTTCCCCAGGCCGGAAGTGGGGCCTTCCCATCTCCACACCCTGAGGAGCAGGTGGAGGTGCTGTGGACGCAGGGAGGAAGCACCAGGAGCGACCAACGCGGCTCCACCGGCGTCCAGGCCCCAGAGCAGCCCTGGGGGCCAGGCCCCCCATCCCTGGCCTGGTGGCTTCCCACCGGGAAAAGTTTCCAGCTGTTATTTAATGCCACGGATCCCTCCCACTCCCGGAGTTTGTGTAATATTATAACGGCCTCTCTGTGCCGGCCGGTGGTTACTTCATCTTCACCTTCCTCACTTCTCCTTGTGCGTGGCACTTGTGACCTCGCCCCACCAAGCGCCGGGCCTGGAGGTTGGGGTCCTGCCGATCTCCTGCTTTGTCCTGGAAGATCTTGGCCATGGGAAGTTCTTGGCCATGGGAAGTGCTCATGCTTCAAAGCGGCCGCGTTGGCGAGTAACGGGTGGAGGCAGCAAGTTGTCCTCACTCGGCAGCTCCGTGCAGAGCTGCGCTGGTGGGACTGGGAAAGGAGAGCGAGCAAAACACGGTCAGCAGCAGGGAAATGGTGAGAACCTGCTGCAGGAACCCATGAGAAGGTGCTCTAGGAACCCATGAGAAGCTCGCAGCACAGGGTGGGAGGAAGAGGATGAGGAGGACAGGGAGTACTGCCACACCTGGCCTCTAGCCAACAGCAGCACTGGCCCGAGCTTTTGAAATCAAAGAGGAAGCCCTCAGTGCTGAGCTGAGGTCCTGCCCAAAGCCAGCCCAAGGGCCTCCCTGCTCAGCCCAGGCCCTGACTGCATGGACCATATCCAGCAGCCGAGCCCCCTGAGCCCTCACTCCCCTCCAGCGGCATGAATCGGAGGCAGATTCATCGGGAGGGAGATGTGAGAAAGCAAGCAGGCTCTTGGGTTGAGGCTGTCAAACCCTCTCCCACATGTTCTGCTCTCCTCCCAAACACTGCTCAGAGCATGGAACTCTCCTCCAGCAGAAGAATGGACATCTTGCCATAGGTTGTCCCAGAGACATGCACAGATGAGCATCTTACACCTCCTCAGACCACACTCCTGGGGATGGGAAGCCACAAGTGCCACTCAGTTCCCCAAGTCTCAAGAGGTTTGGGATCTTTCCTGCACTTGGGGAAGCACAAGCCTAAGAACTATTTGCTCCATCTCAAATCACCACAGACACACTGAACCAAAGGGAGGCAGAGGAGAATCGAAGGCACACCAGGTCTGCCACACAAGGGAACTGGGGAAATTTCTCAGTGCACAAGAAGCAGGGCTGGAGACATCATTCCTGCTGGCACGCAGGCAGGAGGAGTGAACCGCATCCTCTTGCGGCCCCTGGAGAACACCAAGCACCCACTTCTGCCCCTACCCAGTGTCTCCGTCCTGCGCACCCCAGGACAGAGCTGGCACAGGGAGCAGAGGCCAGTCCCACCAGGGAACCCAGGTTCCCCCAGCCCAGGTCCCATGCCCAGCTCCCTGACCAATGTCATCATGGGCATCCAGAGCCCAGTGTGGCCGGATAGGACATTTGGCCCAGTTATGGGGAATTTCTGGGTTTGCTGTCGTTACGACTCAGACACCTGTGCTACTGCTCTGTGTTTACTGCCATTATTCTGAAATTAACGGTCAACCCCTGAAGATGTTGCTCAGGAGTCTTTAGCTGCACCCCAAACCTGTGCCCTGTCTGGGCGCAAGGGGCGTCTGCTGGTGTTGGGAAGCTTTGGAGCTGTGCCCGTGGAGAGAGGAGGCTGCTGAGGCCCCACCACAGCTGCAGTGCTGGGTGAGTGCCAGAGTGCGGGGCAGCGCTGGGCACCCCACGGGCTGTGGGCACCAGGCTTCACGGGGGAGCTGTGGGCACGGAGAGCTCCATGCAGAGAACGGGGCACCCTGAGCCCCTCAGCTGGGGCTCTGCTCACCTCTCCAGGGCTCCTCTCCTCACGGCCCCGACCATCCTGAGCTGCCTGCTCCGCACATGCCGCAAAGGAGACCTGACCTGGCAGAGCGAGGGGAGCAGAGCTGGCCAGGGCACAGCACCCACTGTTGCTGCGTCTGATCTGCCCGAGGAAGGGGCACTTTGAACTCACGCTTGCAACATCAGAAGGGGTTTCAGAGAAGAATGCCCATGAATTGAGAGGCCAGTTCCAACACCTTCCAGCAGAAAGCTCAGGAGCATTTGGCCAGGAACTACCTCAGACTCCAGAACGCCCGGCCTCTAAATGCTGCATGGCTGAGAGCAGCCATCGAATACCCACATTTGGCAGCACCCCCCACACCACCCCCCAACACCTCACTATTTTCTCTTCCTCCACACACAGATCTCATAGCACAGCAAGATCCCAAACAGGATGGAGCACAGGACTGCCATGATGCCTTCGATGCAGTACATCTTCCACTCCTGAGGATCCACAGCATTTGTGTTGCTCCTGCCATCCACACCTAGGGGAATAATTCTGCACGTTAGTGTGTCCTGTGCACTTTGGGAATCTCACAGGAGGCCTGACATCGCTGGGAAATGCTCTCTCTCGCTTTGTTACCATCTCTGAACCGGTGGACATGCTGGGGCTGCAACGTTTCCTTGGGTTCCGCTGAAGCAAAGGAAACTCCCAAAGCCCTTGCAAACCAAAGCACTCTGGAGCCTCTGTCTCCTCTCAGCTTTGCTCACACCCTGTCATGGCCGTAACTGAGTTTCCCAGTGTCCTGGGTTTGCTGCCCCTTCTTGCTGACACTTCACCTTTGCGCACCGCAGCACTGCTGCCTCCTTCCTGAGGTGTCTCCTGCTCCACAGCCTCACGGTCCAGCTCTGTAGGAAGAATGTGGGTCAGGTTAATTAGGAGTCACCATTCCTCACCAGGAACACGCTATCTTCAGGAAACTCTCCTTCTCCAGATACGTTCATAATCCTGAGAAACAAAGCCTGGGCACCTGGGGGTGCACCCAGTCACGAGCCCAAACAACGTGGCATTTATGGAGCACAATTGAAGGTGCAGCCCAGGCCAATGTTTGCCAGCCTCTGCCACCCCAAGCCGCCTGCACATCCTCCTGTTGCCCAACAGCACTGTCTCCTCTGGTGACTGGCCGCGTGCTGGCCCTCGCACGGCTTCTCAGGAGCCAGCTCCTCAGCAGGTCCCTCATACACTCAGGGCATGAGCACCCCCAGTCCCTGCCAGCTGGACACCAGCATCTTCCCAGAACAGCTCTGACCACTAACCCTGTAGCTGGGGCAGCAGCTGCCCCTGGGACTCAGCTTGAGCCACTACTGGCAGCAGAGACTCTGGACCGTCTCTGAAGCTCGCTAGTGCCTGAAAGGTCTGAAATGGAGTGTCCCTGCAGTGAGGCTCTGATCGATCCCTTCTCACTGTGTAGGCTAAGGCTTGTCCACACATGCCTCCAAAACATCAGCTTCCCAACTCTTCTGCTCTAGAGTGACATGTACCCACCACGTGCTGCTTCTTCCAGTTCCCTCAGGATCTCCTAGAAGACTTCTGATGAATGCTGAGAAGATTCTCCTCTTTCAGTTTTATACTTGGCTATTTGAAAACCTTAATGGAAAGTGTAGAGTTCAATTTCTCACAAATAAAACACTGAAAGGGAGTGCTTCATCTGTCAAGTCACTTTCTTGTTGCTGCAAAGAGGTGATCAGAGAAGAGTTGAAATGAACACAAGGTGTAGGTGCTGGCAGCTTTGCTTTCGTAGCAGGCCCCACACAGCTCACTTGTGTAGCTTGCGAGAGCATGTTGGGCAATGTGAGTGCTACCAGATATGGTGAAGCAAAAGGTTCAGCTGCAAGTTTCTTGTTGCTGCGAAGAGGTTATAAGAGGACACTTGAAATGGATAGAAGGGTTTGGTAGTCACAGCTTTCGTTTGGAAGCTGTTGACCCACCTCACTTGTGGAACTTGCGAGAGGATGTTGGGTAATGTGAGTACTACCAGCTATGGTGAAGCAAAAGGTTCTGGTGCAAGTTTCTTGTTGCTGCGACAAGATTATCAGAGGAGACTTCAAATGAACACAAGTGCTTTGTGGTGGCAGATTTTGTTTGGGAGCAGGAGTCACACAGTTCAAATTCAGAACTTTCGAAAGCATGTTGGGTAAAGTGATTTCGACCAGATATGGTGAAGGAGAACGTTCAGCTGCAAGTTTCTTGTTCCTGCGAAGAAGATATAAGAGGAGGCTTTAATTTCACACATGGTTTTTCTGGTAGCATATTTTGTTTGGGAGCAGGAGTCACACACCTCAAATTCGGAGCTTGCAAGAGACGTTTTGGCAAAGAGAATTCTACAAGACATGGTGAAGCAAAAGATTCAGCTGCAAGTTTCTTGTTGCTGCGAAGAGGTGACAGAGAAGACTTGAAATGGATAGAACGGTTTGGTAACACAGCTTTGGTTTCAAAGAGGTAGCCCACAGCTCGCTTCTAGAGTTTGCGAGAGCATATTGAGTAAAGTGATTTCGACCAGATATGGTGAAGCAAAAGGTTCAGGTGCAAGTTTCTTGTTCCTGCAAAGAAGATATAAGAGGAGGCTGGAATTTCACATATGGTTTTTCTGGTGGCATATTTTGTTTGGGAGCATGAGTCACACAGCTCAAATTCGGAGCTTGCAAGAGACGTTTTGGCAAAGACAATTCTATGAGACATGGTGAAGCAAAAGGTTCAGCTGCAAGTTTCTTGTTGCTGCGAAGAGGTTTTCAGAGGAGACTTGAAATGAACACAAGGTTTAGGTGCTGGCAGCTTTGGTTTGGGAGCAGGCCCCACAGAGCTCACTTGAGGAGCTAGCGAGAGCCGGTTGGGCCATTTGAGTACTACCAGATATGGTGAAGCAAAAGGTTCAGCTGCAAGATTCTTGTTGCTGCGAAGAGGTGACAGAGGAGACTTGAAATGGATAGAATGGTGTGGTAACACAGCTTTGGTTTCGAAGCGGTAGACCACAGCTCACTTCTAGAGTTTGCGAGACCATGATGGGTCAAGTGATTTCAGCCAGAGATGGTGAAGCAAAAGGTTCAGGTGCAAGTTTCTTGTTGCTTCGACAAGATTATCAGAGGAGACTTCAAATGAACACAAGTGCTTTGTGGTGTCAGATTTTGTTTGGGACCTGGAGTCACATGTTCAAATTCGGAACTTGGGAAAGCATGTTGGGTAAAGTGGTTTGGAGCAGATATGGTGAAGGAAAACGTTTAGGTGCAAGTTTCTTGTTCCTGCGAAGAGGTTATCAGTGGAGACTTGAAATGGACAGAAGTGTTTGGTTTGGAAGGTGTACCTACACAGCTCACTTGTGGAGCTTGCGCGAGCATGTTGGGTCAAGTGATTTTGAGCAGAGATGGTGAGGCAAGAGGTTCAGCTCCAACTTTCCTGTTTCTGTGAAAACATTATCAGAGGACGCATGAATTGCACACATGGTGTTTGTGGTGGCAGATTTTGCGCTATGGGCAAAATGGGTTCTGCTCCCAAACCAAAGCTGCCAGCACTAAATACTTGACCTCATTACAATCCTCTTCTGCTAACTTGTTAGCAGCCACAAGAAACTTTCAGCTCAACCTTTTCCTTTGGCCGGTATCCTTCACCGTATCTCCTAGACAGCACACTGCACAACCGGCTCTCGCAAGCTCCACAAGCGCTATGTCTGGCTCCTGCTCCTAAACCTTACAAGCCAGAACCAAACACTTGACCTCATTTCAATCCTCTTCTGCTATCTTCTTTGCAACCACAAGAAACTTTCAGATCAACCTTTTCCTTTGGCTGGAATACTTCACCGTATCTCGTAGACAGCACACTGCACAACCGGCTCTCGCAAGCTCCACAAGCGCTATGTCTGGCTCCTGCTCCCAAACCAAAGCAGCCAGCACCAATCACTCATGCCCATTTCAAAGCCCTAATGTTAACTTCTTTGCAGCCACAGGAAACGTTCTGCTCAACTTTTTCCTTTGGCTGGTATCCTTCACCGTATCTTGTAGACAGCACACTGCACAACCGGCTCTCGCAAACTCCACAAGCGCTATGTCTGCCTCCTGCTCCCAAACCAAAGTAGCCAGCACCAATCACTCGTCCTCATTTCAAAGTCCTTCTGCTAACTTCTTTGCAGCCACAAGAAACTTTCTGCTCAAGCTTTTCCTTTGGCCGGTATCCCTCACCGTATCTCGTAGACAGCACACTGCACAACCGGCACTCACAAGCTGCACAAGCGCTATGTCTGCCTCCTGCTCCCAAACCAAAGCTGCCAGCACCAAACACTTGACATCATTTCAATTCTCTTCTGCTATCCTGTTCGCAGACAGAAGAAACATTCAGCTCAACCTTTTCCTTTGGCCGGTATCCTTCACTGTATCTCGTAGACAGCACACTGCACAACCGGCTCTCGCAAGCTCCACAAGTGCTATGTCTGGCTCCTGCTCCCAAACCAAAGCTGCCAGCACCAATCACTCGTCCTCATTTCAAAGGCCTTCTCCTAACTTCTTTGCAGCCACAATAAACTTTCTGCTCAACCTTTTCCTTTGGCCGGTATCCTCCCCCGTATCTCGTAGACAGCACACTGCACAACCGGCTCTCGCAAGCTCCACAAGCGCTATGTCTGCCTCCTGCTCCCAGAACAAAGCAGCCAGCACGAAACACTTGACATCATTTCAATCCTCTTCTGCTAACTTGTTCGCAGCCAGAAGAAACTTTCTGCTCAACCTTTTCCTTTGGCCGTTATCGTTCACCGTATCTCGTATACATCACACTGCACAACAGGCACTCACAAGCTCCACAAGCGCTATGTCTGCCTCCTGCTCCTAAACCGAAGCAGCCAGCACCAAACACTTGACATCATTTCAATTCTCTTCTGCTAACTTGTTCGCAGCCACAAGAAACTTTCAGCTCAACTTTTTCCTTTGGCCTGTATCCTTCACCGTATCTTGTAGACAGCACACTGCACAACCGGCTCTCGCAAACTCCACAAGCGCTATGTCTGCCTC
>JAVSBS010072453.1:0-16449 GCA_033124195.1 Coracias cyanogaster
GCAATGCCCTGCACCAGTTCTTCTGTGAAATCCCCCAGATCCTCAAGCTCTCCTGCTCACACTCCTACCTCAGGGAAACTGGGCTTCTTGTGGTTAGTGCCTGTTTAACAGTTGGGTGTTTTGTTTTCATTGTGGTGTCCTATGTGGAGATCTTCAGGGCCGTGCTGAGGATCCCCTCCAAGCAGGGTCGACACAAAGCCTTTTCCACCTGCCTCCCTCACCTGGCCATGGTCTCCTTGTTTCTCAGCACTGCCATGTTTGCCTACCTGAGGTCACCCTCCGTCTCCTCCCCATTCCTGGATATGGTGGTGTCAGTTCTGTACTCGTTGGTGCCTCCAGCAGCGAACTCCCTCATCTACAGCATGAGGAACCGGGAGCTCAAGGATGTCATGAGGCAACTGATCACTGGATGTTTTTCTGAAGCAATAAACTGTCCATTTTCTAAGGCATATCACTCATGATGTATCTCATCATACTCTCAGCCTCTGTTCTAGTGGTTTGAGTGTCATAGAGGTTTTTCTGCTCTGCTCTACTTGTGAGAATGTTGTTCACAGAGAAATGTCTTTTTTCACACCATTTCAAGGTTAGTATTTCCCTGTTCAGTGTTTCCCTGTTCAGTTTCTACAGAGACTGTAGAAATGAGGGGCTGCGCTCACTGTGTGCTTCAACCAAA
Organism: Coracias cyanogaster; assembly: GCA_033124195.1. Taxonomy (NCBI): domain Eukaryota; kingdom Metazoa; phylum Chordata; class Aves; order Coraciiformes; family Coraciidae; genus Coracias; species Coracias cyanogaster. Next base: position 674 of record JAVSBS010072453.1, read on the forward strand.
GAAAAGACCCTGCAGTGACTTCTCCTGAGATCCGTCCTCCTAGACTCCTCTGGAGCTGCAGGGCCATGCCTGTATGCAGAGGTGGAGGGGCCAAGCATCCCAGCACAGCAGCCCTGTCAGGGAGCCCCAGCACTTGGGCTTTGCTGAGCTACTCTTTCTTCTCTTCCACGCTCTTCTGCAGAGCTTCTGTGCTGGTGGAAGGCCTGAGTGCTCTGGCATCTTGGTGCCAGTGCTGCTACATGTCCGTGCTGGGACCGCAGGCAGGGACAGGCCATGAGCACTTGGTGGGGGTGGCAGTGGGCAGGGTGGGGGTACAGCAGTGTCCTGGCCCAGATAGCACCATTGCCAGCACTGGCCTCTCAGCCCAGCTCAAGGAGGTTGTTCTGCCTCCAAGGAAGGACACTAAGTAACTTGGTCAGAAGTCTGTGTTTGCCCTGCACAGATGAGTTATCAGCATGGACATCGTGTACATGAAGTGAGATGAACCCGAGTAAGAACAAACACCATTAGCTATTTATCTCTCAGCCTTTCCTCCCATAAAACCTGCTCCAGTCCCTTTAACCACTTTTGTGGCCCTCTGCTGGACTTGCTTTAGGCGCTTAACAAGATCCATGTGCTGGGGAGTCCAGCACTGGACACAGCACTCCAGGTGTGGTCTCACCAGTGCTGAGCAGAGGGGAAGGGTCACCTCATTGCTCTCCAGCAATGCTTTTCTGGATGCAGCCCAGGAGGCTGGTGGCCTTTGACACAGGGGTGCACTGCTGACTCCTGCTCAGCCTGTTGTCCTCTAGGACCCCAAGGTCCTCCTCTGCAGAGCTGCTATTTGCCCATTCAGCCCCCCAGCATGACGTCCACTGTGTGACAGGATCACAGGCTGTCCTCCCCCAGGGACTTTCTCAGCAGCAGCTTGTCCTTCTCAGAGATGGTCTTCACCTCTGCCCTATCCCCACTCTTCAGGGCCTTCTCAGGGCTTCATCACATGCATCAGTCCCGTAGAGAAACAAACTCCATCCCCTTCCTCCACCTGTTCTCAGGTTTTTTGCTGAGCATGACATCCTTTGGGATGCAATATCCCCTTGGTCATTGGGGGTCAGCTGTCCCAGCTCTGTCCCTGCCACCTTCTCACACACCCCCAGCCTACTCACTGTGGGGCCAGAGTGGGAGAAAGAGGAAACATTCATGCTCTGCAAGGACTGCTCAGCAGGAGCCAAACAACAGGGGAGTTGTCAGAACTGCTCCAGTGACAGAGCCAAAGCCCAGCACCCTGTGCTGTGCTCTGGAGAGAATCAACCCCATCCCAGACAGACCCAGGACACAGGGACAGGTCACAGTGAGGCTGAGGAGTCAGCAATGCTTATTGAAGTGACTGAGGAAATCTGTGGATCACAGAGCCTGGAGTTTATGGGACAACCCTTCTCCCCAGTATTCACAGGACGGGTAAGACAGCAGGTTGCAAAGAGTTTAGGAGGTTTCTCTTGGGGTTTATGGATAACTCTGGAACACAGCTGTGTCCTGGTTTGGCCAGGACAGGGTTAATTTTCAACAGCTGGGGGGTGCCACGGTGGAGCTATTCCATACCACGATGACATCATGCCTTGGGGCAGGTTCCAGTTCTGAGGGGCGCTGTGCAGTGGGGAATGATGCACTCAGGGTCTGGGACTGCTCTGCCTTGTCTGCGTGCTCAGTGTCGTTTGTTTTGTACATTGTTTTTGCTCCCTGTTGTTGTTCTGATTGGCTCTTGGGTGTTATCGTATTAAATTCTCCTCATCTCAAGTAAAAAAAGGCATTTTAAACCCTCTTGCTGCCCCCTTTGTCGGAGGTGGGGGAGCAGCAGCAGTGGCCACGTGGCTTGGCTCGCAGCAGGGATTGAACCACCACAGCTTTACTAAACCACCACAAGCTACCCAATGGGCCACTGAGTCTGATGCTTACCTGGACCTAGTACTCCCAAATGAGGAAGAGCTGGTCAGGGATATGAAGAATGATGTCAGCCTTGGCTGTAATGACCAAGAAATTGTGGTCTCCCTGATCCCCAGGGCTGTGGGGAAGGAGAGTAGCAGAGCACAGACCCAAGACATCAGGGAATGAGAATCTGGCCTGTTGAGGGCAGTGGGTAGGTGGGATCCCATGGGGCAGCATCCATAGAACTCCATGGCCTTGACCAGCCTCACCTGGAGCCTCCACACACACCTCTGCCCATGGGCCCAGGACGTTATTTATTCCAGGCCAGAGTTTCAGCTCTGGCTTGTTCCATGCTGTAGCTGTCCCGGTCTCCAGACACAGCCTTGCCTGACTTCAGACTTCGTTGACTTGGACTTGTAGACTCACTTCCCAGCTTGATTCTTTATTGGGTGGACAATGAAATGACACTGTGTCCCTCCAGGTGCCTGACCCCAGCTCATTCACAGAGGCCTGGGACCTTTCTTCCCATCACTTGATCAACATTGGGAGGTGAGGAACAGGACAAGGTTTCTGGGTGTCAATGACAGAAAGCTGCAGGCAGAGCTCTCACTTGTGAAGTGACCTAAAGGCTGTTCTGGGTCACAACTGTTCTCTTCAGCTCCCTTCTTGGAGGACATCTATCCTCCGCAGGAAGCCCTGCCACCTCTCCCTCTTTTCCTTCTAAAACTTTAGGTTTCTGTTGGCCAGATCCCCAGGTGTGTCTCCATGAATAGAACCTCCAACATCCCAATGTTTATTGTATGTGTGTCAATGGTCATCCTGTGCTTCTAAAAGGACCATAAATTAAGTAGTTGTAGGTAAGAAAAGCGTGACCTAAGAAAGGAGGGTACAATTTGACTATTGTGGATGAAAAGGTTTGAGATGATTTGATATAGCAGCAATTTCAGGTTTATTAATGAAATGAGATAAATAAAAGGTTGAATTTTGGCAGCACTTTATGATTTACCAATTTAGGGATTAAGAAGTGGCTTAGTAAAGTGTGTTGCAACAAAACAGCAACTTAATTTCAGATTTGAGGATGACAAGTTTCACACTGACTTACCCTAGGCTGTCCTAAACCAGAGTCTAACACATGCAGACAAAGACGGACAGCCAGAAACACTTGGATCCAGTGACAAACGCTGCTGCCCACACTCATAAAAGTAAATGTGTGAGATCAAATGCCTTGAGAGGTGGAGAGGTGGGGAGAAGAGGCCTACAGTTGAAATTTCCCCCTTCGAGGTTCAATCCTCATAACACATTGGCATTTCTCAGCAGGCGGGAGCTGAGACTCCAGGAGCTGGTCTCACCTAGGCCTTGTGTCAACTTTGCCAGCAGGAGGTCCTCAGAAGTGTCCCAGCTATGGCGAGATGCTGGTCACAGCCCACAGTGATGTAGGAGAGCTCTAAGGGTCCCACTTAGGGTCATTATGGGCAGGCTCTGAGATCATTCTCTTCCTTAAGTCCTTTTCCACTTTGGCCCAGCTCAGGTGATGTGATATTCTGGTGTTTCTCCATCAGCTGTGCGTGCCAGGACTTGCTCTATTTCTGGGTTCTGGTGTCCCCCTCTTTGTGCTGTGACCCAAGTCCAAGTGTAGCACGCTGTCAGAGGGTCGACTGATGGTCATTATTGTTCCTAGGCAAAAAGAAGGGGAGTAGGAGCCAGATGCACCAAAGGAGGGCCTCAGCGCTCTGCTCCACTGCTGTTCATAATCCATGTTTGACTTTCCCAAGGATTGTTGTGTGATCCAGGCAGGGGTAGTTGCACCCTGAGTGGGGGTGAATCGTGCCACCACAGTGAACACACACAGGCCCAGTGGAGAAAAAGGGAAAAAAGACTCTTTTTTTTTCCATAGGAGGGGAAAAGGGTCATTAAAGAGCAGGACTAGAGAGGTGGGAAGAGAGAAAAAGGACTGAAAGGGGAAGCAAAGGACATGCTCAGAATTGTTTTGGGGATACCTATCAAGCAGCCTTACATCCAAGCAACACTGCTTGGAGCAGGACAGGAAAGCTGCAGCTGGTCTGACATCCAAGGACAGAGAGGGTGCAACATTTCTTGAAGACCTGCTGTAATGCTTGGATGCCATCATGGAGAAAGATTTTCCTTATTGCTATCCTGAACCTTCCTTATTTCAACACCTTACTATTGTCTATGATCCTCCTGCTAAGCACAACTGTAACAAGACTGGCTCCATTGTCATGAAAACTTCCCCATAGGGATGCACAGGCTGCTGTGAGGTTCTTGAGACCTTTCATTCTCTAGGCTCAGCAAGGCCCTTCCCCTCAGTTTCTCCTCCAAGACAAGTGCTTCAGCCCCTGAGCATCCTGCTGTCCCTCCACTGAACTCACTGCCAGTTCTCAAGAACTCCCCTCCTGTGATGGGTTGGCTCTGGACAATAGCTCAGCAGCCACACTGCTGTTCACTCTTTCCTGCCTTTTCCCAGTGGGACAGGGGAGAGAACGGGAAGTAATGAAGTATGAGAAGTTTCAGGTCAAGATCATCACAGTTTAATAGCTGAAGAAAAGGGATTTCCCTTATGAGAGTGAGACCTGCAGCCCATGGAATACCATGGTGGAGAAGGCTCCCAGCAGGAACTGCTTCCCATGGAGAGAAGCCCACTCATGACCAGGTTCTCTGGCAGGAGCTGTGGCCTGTGGGGGACCCGTGCTGGAGTAGTCCCTGCCTGAAGGACTGTACACCACAGAAAGGACCCAGGAAAGGCCCCTGGGCTACCCCAGAATGCCCCAGTATGTCCCAGTGACCTCCAGGTAGGGTATGACCCCTTTACCTCATCACCCAACTGGTGGTTTCCCCATCTCTTTGTCTGCCCATCCAGACTGCAATGGCTAAACTTGGGTAGAAGAATATTGAGGGAGACCGTGAAAGAGTTTTGCTGAAGCTGAGGAAAATGACATCCACTGTTCTCCGCTCACACAAAAATGCAGCTACTTCCTCATGAAGGCAACCAGGTGGTTGAGGCATGAGTGATCCTTGGGAAGTCCACGCTGAAGATTCTGGAACATGTGCTTCCCTTTTAGGTGCCCAGAACTGTCACCCAAGAGGACTTTCATTGATGGCTCACCCCTCACCAAGCTGAGCTGCTTCAGCCTGGGCTTCCCTTGGGCTACGCTTTTGGCCTCTTCCAAAGATGGCTGCAACGTTGGCTGATCCTCACTCCCCAGACACCTCTGCCAATCCCATGACCTTTCTAAAGGGATATTCCAAAGAAATACTGATTTTCCCTTAGAACTTCACAATCACCATTCTGTGTGCCAGCTGGTTACCTGTGTATAAACTGCAGCAGGAATCTGTGGACTTCATCTGGGCCTTTGTCCACAAACCAGCAGAGGTAACCACAGCCAGGTTGAACGCAGCTGTGCTGGCAGCTCCTGCCAGGGGCTCTGCTGCCAGGCTATTGGAGCCATGCCGGCCGGGCACAGCTGCCCCTCCCAGGTCTCCCACAGAGACCTGCGCCCGCAGTGCTCTGGTCCCACTGGCCGTGTGTATCCCCCTCTCACAGTCCCTGTGTGTGTCTCCATCCCCCAGTGCCAGGATGAGGGCCAGAAGATGCAGTTCCTGAAGTCCATCTGCACCCTGTGCAGAACTGCCATGGACTGTGGCTTGTCACAGGGCCTGGATGTCTTCTGCCAGAGATACCAGCTGGCAGAGCATATCAAGGTAAGGAGACACCAGCAGCTCTAGGGGAGGGGACAAGGCCACCAGCACCCTGGGAGGACAGCGCTTGGGCGGGGCGAGGGGCTGGTGACACTGGGTGCTGGCAGCTGCCAGGTCCCATCCCGGTTGTGTTCTGCAGGTGCCGCTGGAAGAGGAGCCCAGGAACCAGCTGTTCACAGAGGTGTGGCTGCAAGCCATGGAAGTCACCACCAAATTGAGGTACCTGCCCACCCCTCCTGACGACCTGTGCCCCAAAGCTCCGTGCCCACCTGCACAAGGCCGCCAGGCACTCCTCCCAGCACCAGTGTCCAACGGATCCCTCTCTCTGTGTCTCTGCAGTGTAGTGGAGACAGTGCTGGAGGGCAAGGAGAGAAGCCATCTCCATGTGTGCTTTTCCAGTTTCTTCTGGCTTCCTTCAGAAGAAAAAAGATGGGCTGTGAAACTTTACCTCTACATTGAGGTAAGTGCTGGGTCAGCTACAGGAGCCCTCAGCCCCTCTGGACTGCTCCCTGACCACCCTGTGCTGCAATGAAAGCAGAGGTCCAAGGCAGGGCAGGGGGTTGGGCTTTTCTTTCCCACTCTTATCCCTTCCTGTCCTTCCTGTGGGCCTTGCCACATCCTGTGCTACAGGCTGCTCTGCTCGCAGCAGATTGCCTGCCCCTGGGTCTCTCCTGGGCACCATGAGGCAGCGCAGGGGAGTCCTCCCTTGGCCCTGGCCATTCTCGGGGTGGGTGGGGGAGCAGAATCATTGCCACAACTCTTTGTTCTCTGTGCAGACCCCCAGAGCCATGGACAACATGCTGAAGATGTTGGTGCTCAGCCTTCCTGCCTTCAGAGCCAGAGAGGAGCTGCAGAACATCTTCCAGGTCTGGCATGTGGAAAGAGTGGGGCTGTTGCTTACCCTGGGGGGAAGCGGGTGCTCACTGGTCCCCATGCTGGCGCCATGCAGAGAGAGCACACTGCAGGGAGGGTGCCCACCTCCCTTGGCTGCCGAGGGTCTGCCCACCAGGCTTGAGCAGTGCCGCTGCTGCTGGAGCGGGCGTCTGCTCCCTGCGCACACCAACCAGCAGCTTCTCTCTTCTCATATGCTGCTGAACTTCACCACATCTGGGAGAGTGGCTGTGCAGGAGAGGGCCATGGGGAGGATTCAAAAGCTGTGCTCTTTGCTGCGCCACTATTCCAGACCAGAGGTAAGGAGCCAAGCATCTCCAGCCTGCAGCTGTCCCTGTGCAGGGCTCCCGCCCCACTGGCTGCTTTGGGAGCCACAGCCAGCATGGCCCTGCACAGCCCGGGCTCAGCAGGGCTCCTGCCCTAGGCACGCTCTGGGCTTCAGGGCTTTGGCAGCAGTTGCCTGCCCCCAATCCTTCTGCTCTTCTGCCTCCCTCACCCAGGACTTACTCATCTTAGAAAGCAACAGGGACAACCACGACAACTATCAAAAAATCCAGATCCCAATCCTGGCACGGCTGCTGGGACATCTCACCCTTTTCCAGCGTGGCAAGACAAATTCTGGAGGTTCCAAAGCCATTTCTCAACTCCAACAATACATGTATAATAAAAAAAAGTAAAAGAAGTTGTGGTGGGCTTCATCAGCATGTGGTAGGCAGTTTGGTCAGCTTGCTGGCAAAGCTACTGTGTCTTATGGACCCTTCTGTGTTTCCCCTGCTGTATAGGCCAGGCAGTGCTAAAGGCAAATGCACCAGAGCCCACCTGGAAAGCTTGAGACCACCTGGTCCACACACATGGTAAGGAGCTCCCCCCATTGCTAGGACTCTTGCCTGTGGCATCAGCAGGGCATTTGTGTGAGCAAAGGGCCCCAGAAACAGTGGGGCTGCTGTGGCCTCACGCTCCCTGGGGTGAGGGTTCCTGCTGTCCCCGAGGGCACACCACATGCTGTGACCTGTCTTCCCTCCCTTCCTTCCTCCCATAGAGCTTTGGAAGATACCTCTGGCCTTATGAAAGGACACATGTTGTCCTTGAGGCCATCGAGGCAATGAGAGACTTGAGCTTTTTTGAGAAGAAGATGGCAAGGAACATGATGGATGTAGTCATGAGAGACCCTGACATCTGGCCTGTGGCTGGATTGCCCTGCACTGGAGCCCCGGCAGGCCTTGTCCCTCCCTCCCTCCAAACGCAAGTGCTTGGGCTCCTGAAGCCACCTTAAGGCAGCAGAGATGGATGGGAAGGGCAGCTGAGGAAGTGGCTGCACTCCTGTGGCAGGACCGTTCTCACCCCCGTCCCCTCCAGGTGCCAGAGATCATAAGCTGCATCAGCAGCAACCTGTAGTGCATCAGCAGCAAGATGTCCCATCAGCACGTGCAGTCGCTGCTTCTCCTGCTGACCAGCTGGTACCCCATGCAAGCGGTCAGGGAGCTGCTGAAGTTCTGTCCACCAGCAGGTACTGGCCCCAAAAGCCATGAGGGCTTGTTCCTTGCCCACAGCAGCCCAAACTGGGCACCTCAGCCCTCTCCTGCTGTCCAGGCCACCCCACCTGAGGGGCAGGTTCTGCATGATGCAGGGCTGACCCGGGCCCTGCTGCCGGAGCTGAGGCAGCCCTGCTGACCGAGTGCTCTGCCTTGCAGTACATGGCTGTGTGGGAGGTGATGATTTCCATGCCCCACATTTGGGAGAAGATCTTGAAGGAGCTCCTCAGCACACTCCAGGGCATGCCTTCACACCTCACGCCTGGACACCTCGGCCACAGAGGACATCCACATGCTTTGCGAGGTGGCAAGTTCCCAGAAGAAGCCTTGATCCCCGGCAGTGAGCCCAGCAGGCTCTGCCAGGAGCTCACACTGGGTCTGTTTCAGTAGGAGGCCTCCAGCCAGCTCCAGCCAGAGGATTTGGGTGACGAGTCCCATGCAGAGAGCTGTCAGAGGCATCCAAGCCTGGAGGCAGTCTCCCTGTTGCTCAGAGTCCTCATCATGCTGTCTGAGATACCTGATATGCAGATACCTGATAAGCAGGGTGTCATCAAGGGGAGCCATGTTGGCAGCCAGCTGCTGGGGCGGTGGGTAAGGCGGTGGCATGGCCTTGGTTGGGAGTTGGGCAGTAGGTGAGTGCACCAAAGGCCCTCTCTGCCATGGTGAAGTGTGGTGGCTCCTGAGGAGCTTTGCAGGTATGGAGGGTCACCAAACCACCTGTGCCTTTGGGCCTGTGGGAGAAGGGTGTGGCTGAGCAGGGGACAGAGAGTCTTTGCTTTCCCGCCCTGCCCCTGCTCTCCCGCAGCCCCATGAATGTGCCCAGGCCACCACCTACCAGGAGGCTGCCACAGAGATTCCTGTGCCACCACCACCTGCCAGGAAGCCAGATAGAAGGCTGCTGCTCTGTGACCAGAGTGTTTTTGCCAGGGTGGTCTTTGACTGTGTCACAACAAGGAAAGTTGGTCTTTCATACAGGCAAGAAAAATGCTAGTCCTCCTGCCACCCATCATGGAGATGCTCCAGGATGGCAGCACAGAGGTGAAGGGGAAGGTCCTGCTGATCGTCAGAAATGTAATGGGCCAGATGCAGAGGAAGGAGGCCAGCCCCAGTGCTGTGCAGCTGGCGGAGAAGCTCTCACCTCTCTTTGATGACATAAGGCTGATGTGGGAGCCTGAGCCCCACAGAGGGAGGCTGGCCAAGGACAGGCTTCCTTCAGCCCAGCCTTGCAGGCAGCTCCGTGGTAGGCCCTTCTGCCCTCCTCCCTTGCTGGGCTCCTGGGGGATGGCTTATGGCTTCTGGGCTTTGCAGCCCAGCACAGCTTCTCTTGCTGCAGAACCTGACTCCAGACCATCTTCCCTCCCATCAGCCACCATTATGCTCTTGCTCACAGCAGGCAGGAACCGCTGTTCCTGAAGGCCACGTTTCCTCCTTTCTAGAAGAAGTGCAGCCAGAGGAGAGAGCTCTCCGTCAGCCTGTTCAGAGACCTCCTGGAGACTGTGGTGGAGCACGACAAGAGGAGGATGAAGAAGAAAGTGCAAAGGGGCCTGCTACTGCTCTTCTTACAAACCCATGATGAGTCTGGAAGTGTGGCCAAGGTGAAGATCCCAAAACCGGCCAGTGACACGGGGGAGGGCATGCTGCCCTAGTGTCTGAGGACAGGGCAGACCTCCCCTCTGTCCCTGCGCCAGTTCCACCACTGCCTTCCTCATCCCCTAGTGCCTCCTCGGGCTGCAGAGGTGGAAGGGGAGGTGGGCTCTCCTCCCACCTCTGCTCCTGCTGTTCAGCATCCCTTGGAAAGTGTCCCTGCACAGCCAGTACAGGCAGGGGCCCGAGGAGCTGGTCCAGACATCTCCAGCACCTGCCCTGCCTGGCCCAGCAAGGGTCAGCAGCAGCCAGTGGCCACCGAGGCCCAAACATGCATGTCCCTACGGGCCTTTCAGCTGCCCCTGCAGGTGTTGGAGGCCAAGGCTTTGATCCTCCATCCCTGTCCCCCAGGACTGTGCCCAAGAGACCCCCAGATGTTTGCGTCAGGCTGTGTGCCAGGTTCCTAAGGATGGGATCACCCCAGGAACAAAGCCAAGAGGACGGGGACACCGGGTCTCCTTCCCCAGGCTGCGGTGCCACCTCTCAGCTTCTGCTGCTCCTCCATAGGTCTCCATGGAAGCCCTCCTAGCTGCAGCAGAGCTTCTCAAGTGGAAAGAGCTCAAACACCTGGTGCATATACAGCAGACATGGAGGACTGGAGAGTGCTTGGTGAGGACAAGCTCAGGGCTGAGAGACTCTGGCCTATCTGGGCCTTGCAGGGGCAGGGAGGGAGGGGTCCCAGCACCTCTGGCAGCCTCTGCCTGGGGCTCTCTCTCAACCTCAGCCCCACAGGGCTCCTGGCTGGGAGATGGGAATGGTCTTTGGGGAAGGGGAGCCGGGGGCGCTGGGAAGAGGGGTCGCTCTGGCTGGCTGGAGAGGTTTGGTTCCATGCCCGTACCCTTCCTTGTGCTCTCTCCAGATGGCACAAGACAAGAGTAAGGCTGAAGGACAGCTGGGTCAGAGCCTGCCCTACCTGGAGGATGATCAGCCCAGCTTGCGAGGGGCAGCAGTCAGGTTCATCGGTGAGCCACAGCCCCTGGGTCCCTCTTTTGGCCACCTGTCCCCGATCCTCATTGCTGCACTGGCAGAAAGGAAGAGCCCCAGGGCTGCCCCATGCAAGGCCTTGGTCTCCTTCTCCCACCCCTGCCCATGCAGGTGGGCTTGATGGCTGCCTTAGTCCCTGCCCTCGGCTCCTGGTCTTCCCCGGGGTCAGCCCTGTTGGGGGAAGCAGGTCCAGGGGCTCTTCTGCTCAAAGTGCGCTGGGGAGCAGGGCTCTGACCATGCTCTGTGCCTAGGGCTTGCTGCATGTCACCTGAAGGACCAGCATAAGGAGAAGCTGCCAAAGATCTGCAACAGTAAGTAGGGAGCATAGTTGGGAGGGGCTGCCTGGGGGCCTCCACAGACACAGTGGTTCATCCCGGCGCTGTTTCTTTCTGTCGCAGCCCTCAAGCCCTTGGAGGAAGACAATAAAGCCTCCATCCGTTCCTTGGCTGCTCAGACCATCCTCATCCTGAGCTGTGCCAGGGAGCAGCCAAGATTAGGATACACCTGGTGAGCACTGTGTTGCTGGCGCTGCTGAGCACAGCAGAGGTGCAGCTCTGCAGGGAAAAAGGCTCTGTTTTAATAAAGCTGCGACAAGAAGACCAACCCCATGGTGTCCTTCCAATATGCAGCCCCCTGAGTGTGCTGAGCAGGCAGCATCGTGCCTGGCCTGTCCCACTGCCTGCAGGACAGCTTCCCGCTCAGCACACCTGGCCCCAGGCTTCTTCTAGAAGTTGACTCTTCGGCCAGGCTTTCCCCAGAAGAAGCCACACTTGTTCAACTCCTGGAGAAGTGTCTTCTTCAGGGGGAAGAGGGTAAACGGGAAATGGCAGCCGCAAAGGAATTGGGATGGCCAGGAGAGCTGCCTGATGCCCACACTTTCTAGCAGCCCTCCAGAAGCTCTCCTTCCCTTGTGTCCGAGTCCCAAGGCTTAGCCTAGTCCCAGGAGGTGAGTAGAGGTGTGTCCCAGGGGCCTGCAGTCCCCTCCATCATGCAGTGAGGACAGGGCATGGGAAGGGTGGCCCCAGCTCTGGCCATTCAGCAGGTCTCCGGGCATCCAAGCCAGGCCCCAGCATCTGCTGTTGGCATATTGCCATTTCCCCACCCCATGGTGGACTCAGGATGGGTTTCAAGGTGAGCACAGATGTCCTAAGGGGGCTAGAGGACAACTGCACAGGTCCTAGAGGGACCAGAAGACCATCAGAGCTTGCAAGGAGGACAACATAGGGGTGCCCCCCTTCATCCCCCCCCTTTTCTACAAGCTAAGCAAATTCCTTTGCTAAGCTAAGTAAAAGCAGGTCCATAGTTTCCTTTCATTATGTTCTCATGCACGTTAGCCATTATATATAAAGTTGTCATCTGTTTCATAAGTCTCCAATTCCATAGGACAAGCAAGGCTGTGAAAACAAAACTCAAAAACCCTAAAAGTAGCAGCACTACTATTGGATGTAACATTGTATTCAGCACTCCAGATGCTGTGGGTGACCACCCAAAGAGCACATCCCACCAGTGATGATCACCTTCAGTTTTCACCTTTTCTAGGACTCTGTTTATTTCTTTCGTATCATGATGTACTGTTATCAAAGTGTTTTTCCCTGTTGTTTGAACATTTTCAAGTAATTTGGTTAAGTCCTGATGTTTAAGTAATTGCTTTACTAACGAAGGGTTCATACCTATTGCTATAGGTACTAATTCATGATACATAGTGAAATTAGCTCGGAATAGCTGGTGAGTCATGGTTGGTGCCAAATATATAAAGTCACATCCAGTAATTTTGGTAAAATTACACATACATAACTTACTACTAATATTTATGATTAGATCGTCTACCTTTATAGTAAAACAGGCAGTCCTGAGACACACACATCCTTGTCCGATATAGACAAGCAAAGTCTTATTATCCTGTCGTATTTCAGAATGACAAACACCCTGTCTGGTGTCCAGACAGATATCTTGAGTTTCAATGGTGTTACCTTCACAAATAAATCCTCGTTGTTCTCGAGCGATACAGGGTTCTAGATTAACTGTCTGCCACCTTTCCCCTATTTTCCAGTTTGGTGATCCAAGTTTGGTGATCCAAAGGAAAGAGTGTTGTCCCATTATGATTCAATCCCATTGGGATGATGGGGTAGATAGTATAGATTGAAGCATTATGTATAGTTAGTACAAAGGCTGTTGCCATGCTAGTCATGGGATCATAAGTAAAATTTACCAAAGTCCACCAGGATAGAAATTGCCTTTCAAAGTCGGTGGCATGGTCCCACATTATTTTCCGGATCTCAACAGGGAAGGTACCTTCTTCTCCCTCTCTTATTATAGAAGCGGCTATTGATTGTGCCCATATCTGTGCCTGTATGCAATGGAGGGCTATGGAAATATTGTCTTGTACCACGCCCAATGCATCTATAATCACTTCGTGATGTTGTTCCTGCATCTTTTGCCATTTTGGTAACACTTTAGACGTTAACCATTGACTAGTTCCTAATGATAAGAGAGAGGAATGTAATGGTTGCTTTAACTTTGATAAGTCAGTTGTTACTGCAGTCAATTTATTCATTAATATCTCAGCGTCAATTCCATTCCCTAACCCTGTCCCCACCATACCAGTTAGGTCTCTTGGTTTCCGGTGTCTAAAAGGTAGTTGTTGTCGCAACCAGGTTGTCCAGCCTTCAAAAGAAGCTCTCAGGAAAGGTGTGCAAGCTGGTTGCACCTGTGTGACATTTACTTGTATCATTAATTCTATTCGCTTTAGAGACCATTCTGGATTAAATAAAATTTGTTCTTGACCTACCTTCCTTACTGCATACGGACCAATTTCAAACATTCTTGGACTAATTTCTTTAGAGGAAGTTTGGGTTAAAGGAGAGGTAGTTCCAAGGGTATTTCTAGGAGTTGTGGTAAGCTCTCTAGGGTCTACCTTCACTTTATAAGTCAAAGCCTTATCTGCACACTCCTGTCCCAGACATATTATAAAAATTGGTTCTTTCAGAATAAAATTTTGCCAACATTCTTTCCCAGGACATACCTTTTTTCCTACAATGGCACGATCTTTCTCTCTTCGTATAGTGATCTGAGTTCCTAAAAGTGAAAAATTGCTGGTTTTATTATATATTTGGCACCCTACCCTTAGTTTGCTTTTAACTTCTGTCCAAGTCCATCCATCCTGAATCGTAAACGCCACCCATCCTGTCCATGTTTTGTTGTTTTCTTTTCCACTTTGTTCCTTCAGGATCACAGTAGCTAATTCGGTGTCAGGATCCACCTTTCCCATTATTCCAGTATGCTTCTTCTGCGCATTGTTCCAGGGCCATCCCTTGGGTTCTTGACTATAAACTAAGGAAAGGATGCAAAAACATTTTAGGATTCCAAACCCAGTCATTTTATGCTAAAAGAGTCTCTGCTTAAGTTGGAGTTTCAAAGGCCCATTCTCCACTATCTCCCAGTGTTGTCTAGGAGCTTTCCTTACTCTGGTATGATGTATCCACAATGATTGTTCTTGTATCTTAACAGCAGTATATATTGTCAGCAGGACTTGAAATGGGCCTTACTACTGTGGCTCCAAAGGTGGGTCTGAAAAAGTTCTGACATAAATATAGTCACCCGGTACAATGTTACGTATTGGTCCATCAAGACCCCTTGCACAGGTACCAAATACTTCTTTCTCAATCTCTTTTAACCGTTTTTGCAGGGTTATCAAATAACCCGTGTGGTAAACGGACCCATTATTTTGAATGTCTTTTTAAGTCAGCTAAAAAGAACGACGACTCCCATGAATAAGCAGGGAGTCGTCCAGAAGTCCACAAGCCAGAAGTGATATCAGACGCAGCAAGGTATAAAAGCTCAAAAGAAAACAAAAACTCCCTTTTTCCACTGCGTCCTGCAGGGAGGAAGGCATCGCTGCTGCCAAGTTTCCCCCCCCGGGCCATGTGGCCTTGGGGGGAGGAGGGGGGGAAAACTGCTGCAGCCACTCTAAGAATCTAGGCAGCCCCGTTGCCAGAGAGCAAGGAGGGAGAAGCAGCTGAAGGAGCTGCTGGCAGAAGAGCAGACGCCCCCATGCCACTGCAGGCCGCTTCTGGAACTGTGCCAAGTTCAAACGTCGAAAGGTTTGGAGCCAGAGGTGGGGGAGGGAAAGCTGCTGCCTCACTGTTTAAAGGAGCCCAACACTCTAAGAATCTGCGTGCCTAGTCACTTAAAGAAACCCGACACTCTAAGAATCCAAGTGCCTTCCACCGCTGCTAGGGAAGCCTGAACCAAGCACAGTGGGGGAGGGGAGAAGCTGTGCTACTCCAAACCAGCGCTGCCGCGGAAGCAGTGCAAAGCCAAGCTGCTGCCTGCCCCGCATCACCAGCACCGCTCCACGCTGAGGGCGTTGTGCCTAAAACCAGAAAAAATTACAGCAAGAAGCTGTTGCTGGTGCTGCCCAAGCCAGGTGCGCCACGCCAAAGAAACCTGCTGCCCCAAGCTGGGAGCGTTGCATTGAGGAAGCCGCGCCATTCCAAACTAGTGCCACACTGAAGAAGCCACATGCTGCTGCCGAGTCACGAGCCGCATGCCGCTGCCAAAAAAATTGCGGCAAAAAGCCACCATCATCATCATCATCGCTGTCAGAGAGACACCAATTGCGCCGAAAAGCTGGCAAGTCGTCACCATCACCTGAACCGCCCGATTCCACCGGCCGAGCATCATCGACCCGACCATCGCCACACACTGGAAGAGGGTAGAAACAGACATATACACACACGCACGCACCACGCCACACCAGGCTGAGTAAGGGGGAGTGAGTGGGTGGGCATGGCGTCTTTTGATATTGTAATATCTCCATAGAGTAAATACGGTTTTATGTGAATATATCTAGTAATAAACTTGTTAAATACTCATCAATCTCTGTGATTGCCTACAAGCTTGTTGGGGTAGTATCTCGCTTTGCCCTCAATCCTCTTCCCTTTTGGAAGGCGGCACGGATGCTTGCACCCGGACTGCGACAACCCATTAGGGTCTCTTCTCCCGTTTGAGTCGAGGTGCCCTGTTGTACCATATAGGGTCACCCATACAAAATCTCAAATGGGCTAACTCCTTCCTTGGTCCTAGGCTTTGTCTGTATCCTCAGTAAGG
>JAVSBS010072454.1:0-16435 GCA_033124195.1 Coracias cyanogaster
CCTGAAGGGTGGTGTTCAACAGCAAGACCAAGGCTGAGCTTTCCTCTGAAATTTCTTCTCACTCAAAGCTTCAAAGTTCAGCCTGGCTTAAGCTGAAGTGTTTTTATCATATCACTCACAACAATATTGCTCGCTTCAGAGAAAGTGGCCTCCTGAAAAAAAATAGAAACCAATTGCAAAGACTAAAAATAATTTTGAAACTTACAAAGGAAAAAAAAAAAGTGCTTCCCAGTTTATCTCAAACCTGGTTTTCAGTGTGTGTGTGAAACTCTTGGACACAGGACAGTGAATTTAAACTCAAACTATCAGTATCTGTTTTCAGCTTTGTTTAAGACTCTTTATGCTCCTCACCACGTTTCCAGATGAAGGAATTTAATGAAAATGTGCTTCTGCTAATCCTGCCTAAATAGTGCAGATTATGTGACCCCCCCCCATCTGGCCACTTCATGTGTGCTATACTACAAGAATTTTTTCTTTTTCATTTTTTTTTTTTCAATTTTTCAGCAAACAAGATGTTCTGGATTATCTGCCTGCTTCTGCTCGTCATTTTAGCAGGTAAGCTATTTCCCTGTGCCAGAGATGCCGTTATCCATTTCTTCTTCAAAAGCAGAAGAATAAACCCCACAGCCAGTTGTGGGCTGGCTTTTCACTTCGTTTTGTGGAGGGTCACCCAATAGCTGATGTGGAGTTACTGTTGATGGTGTCTTTGCCTTTCAGCACACCTTCAGAGGCAGATTGGTAAGTGGGGATGTTCAGGGTTTGTTGTTCTTGCCTGCCATGGTGAGAGCTCCTCAGTAAAGGCTTGACGTGTGGAGAGTGAGTGGGTCTCCACCAACATGGGTGCTGGATGCTGCTGTGCCCAGAGGCGAGGGAGCCCCTGTCCCTACTGCTGGCAGCAGCTCCTGCATGGGCAGCCCTGATTGTCTCCCTTTTTTCTACCTCTCCCTCATGTCCAGAGAAGCTCCAGTCACAGCAGAAGAGAGCATGTGATGCTGAAAAAGGTGAGTGTGAGCAGCATGGTGCCACAACGGCTCCATGCCCAAGGGAGCCCTGGCTGGGGGTGGGTTCTTCATGGAGGTCAAGTCTGACTTGTTAAAGATGTGCCATACTGTGCTGAGCAGGGCCGTGGTGGGAGTGGTGCAACATGGGCAGCCGGGCAGGGAACGTGGGCTGGGTCTGGCTCCAGCGAGTGCCAGGGGGCCAGAGCACATGCTCTCTGAAAGAGCCTTGGGCTGTGGCCCTGCCCTCCCTTGTTCCTGGTTGAGGACTGGTGGGGCAAGGCTTCCCTGAAGATCCCAGTGGCAATGGTGCTACACGACACGAGGGCTTTGCTGCTGCTGCTGACACACCTATGGACCCTGGTGGAGGATTTTCCCCAAGTTTTCTTGGAGTTCTGATGCTAAGCAAGGTGCTCATTCTTCCCTTTCTTTTCTTACAGAATACCAGAAGGAGATTGGTGAGTGTCACTGACTTTGTGGGAGTCGTGTGTGCAAGTGGGTCATGGGATGTGGTGCCAGGGTGGGGCAGTGGAGGACCAGCCACTCCTGACCCCATGAAGTAGCCAGGAGACCCTGCAGCGCCAGTGTGACTGGTGCCAGGAATGCTGAGAGACAGCTGGGTTGGGGGCAACCTCTCCCTCCTTCCTCTCTGTGCCGTCCCACCAGAGCTCCCTGGGGAAAGGATCTGTAATGGCAGTCATGGTCCTTGCAGCTAGTGAGATGTGGGGATGCCATGGCAGGTGGCCGGTGCTTTCCTAGCTGGTGGACATTTGGTTCAAGCAGGAGCATGAGGGAAGAAAATGTTGAGGGAAGGGTGTGGTGTGGCTGGTGGGGTGGAGAGCCCAGGTACTGGTAAGGACCTGGGTGTTTGTGGTTGGTGGCAGCAATCCCAGTCTGAGCATGTGATGAGTAGCTGCAATGAGGGTGAACCATGCACCGCACCTGAGGATTTTTTCCTCCCTCCCTGGGGTGGACAGTCCCAGAGTGGACTAGCTTGCAAGGACCTTGAGGGTCTTGTCTTGATGTCTTGTCTTCTTCTTCTGTGACTGTGGTGACTTGGCAGAGGAACTGCGTGCAAAGAATGGTGAGTCTTTCTGCTTGCCCAAAAGCCTTTCCCCACTGGGATAGAGACCTATTGGTGAGGAGGGATGCTTCAGCAATGCCAGATGCTCCCTGGGTGCCATGTTGACAGACGCTGCCAATGTCCAAGGCTCAACATGGCAGCAGGTGCTCCCTGGCATGGCCTTTGCAAGGTAGGGCCACACATCCCATTTTAAGTTGGTTTTTGAGCCAGAAAGGAGGGACATGGAGGTTGTGTTGGGGCTGCTTCAGCTTCTGGCTTGCATGGCTCTGGTCAAGGGGAGGTGTCCTGGGAAGCAGGAAACTGCCAGGATGAATTCCTGGGGCAGGGAGGTTGTGTTGGGCCTTCTTCAGCTTCTGGGTTGACAGGTGCTGGTTGAGGGGCGATGCCATGTCCCTCAGCAGCTGACATGTCAGTGAGGACATGTGGCTGTGATACTGGTGGAGGCAGCAGCCGTGCCAGGGGTCTGCGCAAGGCAGCGGCATTGCCGTGAGGTGTGGGGAGTGAGTGGGTCTCCACCAACATGGGTGCTGGATGCTGCTGTGCCCAGAGGCCCCTGCCCCTACTGCTGGCAGCAGCTCCTGCCTGGGCAGCCCTGATTGTCTCCCTTTTTTCTACCTCTCCTTCATGTCCAGAGAAGCTCCAGTCACAGCAGAAGAGAGCATGTGATGCGGAGAAGGGTGAGTGCGAGCAGCATGGTGCCACAATGGCTCCATGCCCAAGGGAGCCCTGGCTGGGGGTGGGTTCTTCATGGAGGTCAAGTCTGACTTGTTAAAGATGTGCCATACTGTGCTGAGCAGGGCCGTGGTGGGAGTGGTGCAACATGGGCAGCCGGGCAGGGAACGTGGGCTGGGTCTGGCTCCAGCGAGTGCCAGGGGGCCAGAGCACATGCTCTCTGAAAGAGCCTTGGGCTGTGGCCCTGCCCTCCCTTGTTCCTGGTTGAGGACTGGTGGGGCAAGGCTTCCCTGAAGATCCCAGTGGCAATGGTGCTACACGACACGAGGGCTTTGCTGCTGCTGCTGACACACCTATGGACCCTGGTGGAGGATTTTCCCCAAGTTTTCTTGGAGTTCTGATGCTAAGCAAGGTGCTCATTCTTCCCTTTCTTTTCTTACAGAATACCAGAAGGAGATTGGTGAGTGTCACTGACTTTGTGGGAGTCGTGTGTGCAAGTGGGTCATGGGATGTGGTGCCAGGGTGGGGCAGTGGAGGACCAGCCACTCCTGACCCCATGAAGTAGCCAGGAGACCCTGCAGCGCCAGTGTGACTGGTGCCAGGAATGCTGAGAGACAGCTGGGTTGGGGGCAACCTCTCCCTCCTTCCTCTCTGTGCCGTCCCACCAGAGCTCCCTGGGGAAAGGATCTGTAATGGCAGTCATGGTCCTTGCAGCTAGTGAGATGTGGGGATGCCATGGCAGGTGGCTGGTCCGTTCCTGATTTCCAGGTTGATTTCTCTCTGCGAGCCAGCAAGAAGGGACATGGAGGTTGTGTTGGGGCTGCTTCAGCTTCTGGCTTGCATGGCTCTGGTCAAGGGGAGGTGTCATGTCCCTCAGCACCTGACATGCCAAAGAGGACATGATTACTCTCTCTTCTCCAGGCTCCTCATTTGCCGAGGAGCTGCAGCTGCAAGGTGGGGCAGGAAGGGGTGCCCAGAGTGGGGATTACATACGGTGCACTCCCACCATGGCTTTGTCCTGGGGGAAGCCCTGACTGGGGAACTGGTTCTGGTGGAGGACAAGTCGGCCTTGCCGAATGAGACCTAGCCTATTTCTGTGACTTCCTTGGAGTCAAGGTGCTAAGCAAAGTGTTCTCCCTTCTCCCTCTCTTATTGCAGAGAACCAGAAGAAAAGGATTGGTAAGTGTTGATGTCTCTCCTGGAACCACGTGTGCAAGGGTGTTGTGGGATGCTGTGCCAGAGTGGGACCGTGGAGAGCAAGTCACCCCTGATCCCACAAGAGTGTGAGCCATCCTCCATGCCAGAAGAGTTTTTCATCCCTCCAGGGGGTGGACAATGCCAGAAGGGACTAGCGTTTGGAGGTGGATTAGTAACTGTAGATGTTCAGAGTTAGTGTCCTTGCCTCCCCATGGTGTGAGCTCAGTAATGGAGAGTTGGTTTTGCCAGAGTTGTCCTATCACTGGGGTCCTTGGCTGCTCTCCTCTCCCAGCATGCATTCAGAAGGACTGGGGGATGTTGCTTGTGACTGAGACCCTCCCGTGTTCCTGTGAGTCATGGTGCTAAGCAAGGTGTTCCCTTTCTCTTCTTGCAGAGAACCAGAAGGATGAGATTGGTGAGTGTCAAGTTCTCCGTGGAAGCCATGTGTACTAGATAATTGTGAAGTTTAGGGGCCTTCATAGGGTGTTGCTTGTGGTGTTCTGGCTGGTGAAGGCTTTCAGGTTGATAGGGAAGAATATGGTGAGGAAAGAACTCATCCCAGCTTCATAACCTTCTTCAAATCTTGCATGTAATCACAGGGCTTGAAAGAGCAAGAGGTAACTTGAGTATCTGTTGACCTGCATAGCTTAAGTGTACACTCAGCCTGAAATGTCCCAACTTGGAGTTGAAAAATACTTTCATTGAGTACAGTGGTCAGTTTTGGGCACCTCAATACAAGAAGGACATTAAAGGGCTGGAGTGGGTCCAAAGAACGGCAATGAAGCAGATGAAGGGCCTAGAGAAGAAGTCTTACGAAGAGCGGCTGAGGGACCTGGGGTTGTTTAGTCTGAAAAAGGAGGCTCAGCAGAGACCTTGCTCTCCACAGCTCCCTGAAAGGAGATTGGAGCCAGCTGGGTGCTGGTCTCTTCTCACAAGTCACAGATGATAGGACGAGAGGAAACAGCCTCAAGTTGTGCCAGGGGAGGTTTAGGTTGAACATTAGGCAAACTTTATTCACTGAAAGAGTTGTCAGGCACTGGAAGAGGCTGCCCAGGGCAGTGGTTGAATCACCATCCCTGGAGGGGTTTAAAAGCCATGTAGATGTGGTGCTGAGGGACATGGGTTAGCAGCGGACTTGGTAGAGCAGGGTTATGGTTGGACTGAATGATATTGGAGGCCATTTCCAATCTAAATGATCCTAATGTTTGGAGTTTGGTTTTTCTTACCCTTTTTTTTCCCTCTCCCCTCCCCCTTTTTTTCCTCCCCTTATTTGCTTTCAGAATTCAGAAAGGCTCGTGACAACGCAGGTAAAATAATCTATTTGCTTGTGTCTGTAACTCAATGGTTTGAAATCTGCGAATGCTCCTGAAGCAGTGCTGAGCATGGCTTGGATGATTGTGAGTCCACCAAAGCCTTTTGTTCCAGTGAGATGGAGATATGTTGCTTGGCAGTGAAATATTTGAGAGCTGAAGTGTGATTTTTATGTCTGAGCGCAGTCCTTCTTCTCTTCAGGCTTAGAGATCTTCGTGGGCTAGTGGCAGGGCAACTTTCATGATGAACACAGTAGGGTTTCCTTTTCTTCGCACTTACTTGCTTTAAAGTAGTGTTTATAAAGCCCCAAATATCTCTTTGTTGTAGATGACATCAAGGTTGATGCAAGCACAGCCCATCCACACTTGTATATTGCTGCGGACAAGAAGAGCTTTACGCATAAATCACAGGTCCAGAAAGTGACTCAGAACAAAGGGAGTTTTGACTCCTCTGTCTGCGTGCTGGGCTCAGAAGGCTTCTCCTCTGGGAAGCATTACTGGGTGGTGGATGTTGAGAAAAGCAACGACTGGGACCTGGGAGTAGCCAGGAAATCCGCCCCGAGGAAAGGAGTATTGTCTCTGTCACCTAAAGAAGGATTCTGGGTTCTGGGATTAAATTTTCAAGATTACTGGGCAAGAACTGACCCGTGGACACAGTTAACAGTGCAGAAAAATCCCAGGGAAGTCGGAGTTTACCTTGACTGTGAGGAGAAGACTTTGACTTTTTTCAACGCTACTGACATGTCTGTGATGTTCACGTTTAGAGACTGTGCCTTCTCAGAAGAGGTTTACCCGTTCTTTAGAAACTCACACAGAGAGTCAACCATGAGAATTTGCTCAGTTAGAGAGAAATAATTTTTTAGAAAAATATGCTAATTTTTTTGCAACACGGTCGTATTATTTTCTTAGATAAATATAATGCCTAATTGTGATTTTTGCATTGCACGTTGTTCACTACATTCTGTGTTATGTATAGTTTAATAGCTTAAAATACTTACCTTTCCCCAGCCTTTTCTGTGTGCATTTTGTCCAGCATGTCTGCAGAAGCGAGCTCTCCTCTTCCATGATTCAATAAATGACGTGTTATTTCAAAAAAAATTTTCCAATAACATTGGCTTGTTCTCAGCTCTTGCACAGGTCTTGAGCTGGCCCATTCTCAGCCCTCACACATGTCACAGCCTGGCCTGTTCTCAGCTACTCACACGTCTCATGAGCTGACACATTCTCAGCCCTCACACATGTCAGGAACTGGCCCATTCTCTGCTACTCACACATGTCACAATCTGACCCATTCTCAGCCCTCACACATGTCACAGCCTGGCCCATTCTCAGACAATCACATCTGTCATGAACTGGTCTGGCTTCAGCCCTCACACATGTCGTGAGCTAGCAGGTTCTCAGCCAAACTCGTCTCAAGATTTGGCCCATTCTCTGACACTCATGTGTCACGAGCTGGTTTGTTCTCAGCAGCTCACATGTGTCACAAGTTGGCTTGTTCTCAGTCCTTGAGATTGGGACCAGGTGACCCCTTCTCAGCCACTCACAGATGTCACGAGCTGACCTGTTCTCTGCCACTCACATGTGTCACGAGCTGGCCCATGTTCGGCCAAACTCGTGTCACGTTTTGGCCCATTCTCTGCCACTCACATGTGTCACAAGCTGGCTCGTTCTCAGCCACTCACACGTGTCACAAACTGCCTTCTTCTCAGCCCTCACACGTGTCACGAGCCGGCTGGTTCTCAGCCAAACTCGTCTCACGATTTGGCCCATTCTCTGACACTCACATGTGTCACAAGCTGGCTCGTTCTCAGTCCTCACACATGTGACAAGCTGGCCTGTTCTCTGCCACTCACATGTGGCATGAGGTGGCTCATTCTCAGCTCTCATACATGTCACGAGCCGGCCTGTTCTCAGCCAATCACGTGTTATGATTTGGCCCATTCTCAGCCACTCACACGTGTCATAATCTGGCTCGTCCTCAGCCCTCACACATGTCACAAGCTGGCAGGTTCTCAGCTCTTGCACATGTCATGAGCTGGTCCGTTCTCTGCCACGCTCACATGTCACTGTCTTGCCCATTCTCAGGCACTCACATGTGTCATGAACTGGTCTGGCTTCAGCCCTCACACATGTCACGAGCTGGCAGGTTCTCAGCCAAACTCGTCTCAAGATTTGGCCCATTCTCTGACACTCATGTGTCATGAGCTGGTTTGTTCTCAGCAATTCACATGTGTCACAAGTTGGTTCGTTCTCAGTCCTCGAAATTGGGACCAGGTGGCCCCTTCTCAGCCACTCACACATGTCACGAGCCAGCCTGTTCTCTGCCACTCACATATGTCATGAGCTGGTCCATTCTCGACCAAGCCTGTGTCACGTTTTGGCCCATTCTCTGCCACTCACATGTGTCATGAACTGGCTCGTTCTCAGCCCTTGCATGTGTCACGAGCTGGCTCATTCTCAGCCCTTACACATGTCACGAGCTGGCCTGTTCTCTGCCACTCAACTGTGTCATGAACTGGTCTGTCCTCAGACACACACACACGTCACGAGTCGGCCTGTTCTCTGCCACTCACATGTGTCACGAGCTGGCTCATTCTCAGCCCTTACACATGTCATGAGCTGGCCTGTTCTCAGCTCTTGCACATGTCATGAGCTGGTCCGTTCTCTGCCACTCACACGTGTCACAATCTGGCCCGATCTCAGCCCTCACACGTGTCACGAGCTGGAACATTCTGTGCCACTCTGATATGACACGACTGGGCCCGTTCTCAGCCATTCCCGTGTCTCACAATCCGGTCCGTTCGCTGCCAGTCAGACGTGTCACGAGCCGGCCTGTCCTCAGCCCTCACACATGTCACGACCTGACTCGTTCTCGGTCCTCGATATTGGGACCAGGTGACCCCTTCTCAGCCACTCACACATGTCACGAGACAGGCTGTTCTCTGCCACTCACATGTGTCACGAGCTGGCCCATGCTCGGCCAAACTCATGTCATGTTTTGGCCCATGCTCTGCCACTCACATGTGTCACAAGCTGGCTCATTCTCAGCCCTCACACATGTCACGAGCTGGCCTGTTCTCAGCTCTTGCACATGTCATGAGCTGGCCCATCCTCAGCCACTCACACGTGTCATGAGCTGACCCATTTATAGTCCTCACACATGTCACAAGCCGGCCTGTTCTCAGCCAATCACATGTGTCATGATTTGGCCCATACTCAGCCACTCACACATGTCACGAGCTGGCAGGTTCTCAGCCAAACTCGTCTCAAGATTTGGCCCATTCTCTGACACGTGTCACGAGCTGGTTTGTTCTCAGCAACTCACATGTGTCACAAGTTGGCTTGTTCTCAGTCCTCGAAATTGGGACCAGGTGACCCCTTCTCAGCCACTCACAGATGTCACGAGCTGGCCTGTTCTCTGCCACTCACATGTGTCACGAGCTGGCCCATGTTCGGCCAAACTCATGTCACGTTTTGGCCCATGCTCTGCCACTCACATGTGTCACAAGCTGGCTCGTTCTCAGCCCTTGCACATGTCACGAGCTGGCTTGTTCTCAGCTCTTGCACATGTCATGAGCTGGCCTGTTCTCAGCCACTCACACGTGTCACAAACTGCCTTCTTCTCAGCCCTCACACATGTCACGAGCTGGCAGGTTCTCAGCTCTTGCACATGTCATGAGCTGGTCCGTTCTCTGCCACTCTCACACATCACAATCTGGCCCATTCTCAGGCACTCACATGTGTCATGAACTGGTCTGTCCTCAGCCCTCACACATGTCACGAGCTGCCCGGTTCTCAGCCAAACTCGTCTCAAGATTTGGCCCATTCTCTGACACTCACACATGTGTCACCAGCTGGTCCATTCTCTGCCACTCACATATGTCACAAGTTGGCTAGTTCTCAGTCCACGAAATTGGGACCAGGTGGCCCCTTCTCAGCCACTCACACATGTCATGAGCCAGCCTGTTCTTAGCCAATCACATGTCATGAGCTTGCTCATTCTCAGCCCTCACACATGTCATGAGCTGACCCATTTATAGTCCTCACACATGTCACAAGCCGGCCTGTTCTCAGCCAATCACATGTGCCATGATTTGGCCCAAACTCAGCCACTCACACGTATCACGAGCTGGCCTGTTCTCAGCTCTAGCACATGTCATGAGCTGGTCCGTTCTCTGCCACTCTCACATGTCACTGTCTGGCCCATTCTCAGGCACTCACATGTGTCATGAACTGGTCTGTCCTCAGCTCCTCACACATGTCATGAGCCGGCAGGTTCTCAGCCAAGCTTGTCTCAAGATTTGGCCCATTCTCTGACACTCACATGTGTCACGAGCTGGCCCGTTCTCAGCAACTCACGTGTCACAAGTTGGCTCGTTCTCAGCCATTGCACATGTCATGAGCTGGCTCGTTCTCAGTCCTCACACATGTCACAAGGTGGCCTGTTCTCAGCTCTTGCACATGTCGTGAGCTGGTCCGTGCTCTGCCACTCACATGTGTCACAATCTGGCCCGATCTCAGCCCTCACACGTGTCATGAGCTGGCCCATTCTCAGCCCTCACACATGTCACGAGCTGGCCCATTCTCAGCCACTCACACGTGTCATGAGCTGGCCCATTCTCAGCCCTCACACATGTCAGGAACTGGCCCATTCTCTGCCACTCACACATGTCACAATCTGACCCATTCTCAGCCCTCACACATGTCATGGCCTGGCCCGTTCTCAGCCTCTCACATGTGTCATGATCTCGCCTGTTCTCAGCATATCACATCTCTCATAATTTGGCCCATTCTTGGAAACTCACACGTGTCATAATCTGGCTCATTCTCAGTCCTCAAAATTGGGACCAGGTTGCCCCTTCTCAGACCTCACACGTCACAAGCCGGCCTGTTCTCAGCCAGTCACATGTCTCCTGATTTGGTCCATTCCCAGCCACTCACGCATGTCACGAGCTGGCCTGCTCTCTGCCACTCACACATGTCATGAGCTGGCCCTTTCTCAGCCAAGCTTGTGTCATGTTTTGGCCCATTCACACAGAGAGTCAACCATGAGAATTTGTTCAGTTAGAGAGAAATAATTTTTTAAAAAAATGTTAATTTTGTTGCAACACGATCGTATTATTTTCTTAGATAAATTTAATGCCTAATTGTGATTTATGCATTGCACATTTTTCAGTACATTCTGCGTTATGCATAGTTTAATAACTTAAAATATTTACCTTTCCCCAGCCTTTTCTGTGTGCATTTTGTCCAGTGCTTGCAGCATGTCTGCAGAAGTGAGCTGTCCTCTTCCACGATTCAATAAATGACATGTTTCTTCCAATAACATTTTCTGTAGAGTCTTTTTTTTGTGAAAATAATTTCAGTCCTAGCAATGTATTTCACTGACCATCATTCTCTGAGGTTTTCGTCTGAGCTGCTGTAGTTATGCACAGCTTCACAAAGCCCGGCTTCACATCATGAATTCAAATATGCACACCCCACCCAATGCGCAGCACCCCGTATAGGTCACCTCTCTCCATCACTCTTCTGGATGGAATTCTCAGAATTTTGGAGGAAAAGAAAAAAGGAAGTTTTTAAACAAAGTCATTTAAAACATAGTACCACGTCTACAGGTCACTTCTTGGGTGGAGAACATGCCATCTGTGCTGTGCGATGAGGCTGAGAGGCAACGTAAATCAGCTTAATGGAGTGCTACAGCTCTCTGTCATGCTTTGAGGTCTTGTGGTAGAGGAATATACTCTTCTAGGTCATGAATAGCCGCGGCAGAGCTGCCTGCTCCGCAAGATCTTCTGAGTTCCACACAGGAAGTTCCACCTCAATACGAGGAGAAACTTCTTTGCCATGAGGGTGACAGAGCCCTGGTACAGGCTGGCCCCAACCACTTCCATGGATAGAGCATCCACAACACCACTGGGCAACCTGTGCCAGTGTCTCACCACCCTCAGAGTGAAGAACTTTTTCCTTATGTCTAATCTAAATCTCCCTTGCTCCAGTTTAAAGCCATTAACCCTCATTCTATCTCTACAAGCCCTTGTGAAAAGTTCGCCCCCCCAGCTTTCATTTAGGCCCCCCTTCAGATACTGGCAGTCTGCAATGAGGTGTCTTCAGAGCCTTCTCCAGGCTGAACAACCCCAACTGTCTCAGCCTGTCCTCATAGGAGAGATGTTCTAGCCCACTGATCATCTTTGTGGCCCTCTCCAACAGATCTATGTCCCTCTTGTGCTTGCGGTTCCAGGGCTGGATGCAGTGCTCCAGGTGGGAGTCTCATGAGAGTGGAGTAGAGGGGGCGAATCACCTCCCAGAAAACAAACCAAAACTTGTGCTCTAGACCCTTCACCAAAATGAGGACACTGAGTGAACAAACACTGGAAATGGAGAAGCCACAAACCACAGTGGTGCACAGGAGCCCCTGTGAAAATGGGTTCCCGTGACTTTGGAGACCACTTCAACTCTGTCCATTGATGCAATCATATGTAAGCAAAATAATGGGTGACTTAATGCAGTCACCACCCACAAAGTCAATCGAACTGCACCTTTCAGTGAACTCCCTTGTTGACTGTGCGCAGATATTGTTTAGTGTTGATATGGATAAGCTTAATTCAGCTCCCATATAAACAAATGGGCTTGTGCAGAGCATTTCTAGTTTGAGTCACCTTGAAGGCATCCCTAAAGAAAATCTTCTCTCCCCTTCCTAGACATTTTTCTTCTGGTGGGTATTCGCTTGTGGTCTTGGCTGCTCTCTATTATTCAGAGGGCTTTTTACTGTTCAATGGTCCCTTCCTGTAACCATCAGGACCCCCAAAACTGATTTAGGCACATACCCTGACCTGGGGGTGCTTCTCTTGTGCATTTGTATCTAGGAAAGCTGGAGATACCTGATCTTAGGACATAGAACACAGAACATGGAATGATTTGAGTTGGAAGAGACCTTAAAGACTGTCTAGTACCAATCCCACCTTCCACAGACAGGAATAAAACAATACCTGCATGGAAGAGAAAACCAGGATGTACCAAGTTGAAACCAACACGAAGAACAGCAGGATGCTGATCTTAGCTGAGCAGCTTCTGAAGGTATTAAGCTATAGCAAAAAAGTTGGTATTTCATAGAATTATAGAATGATATTGGCTGGAATAGACCTTTAAGAGCATCAAGTCCAACTGTTAACACAGCACTGCCAGGTGCTAAAGGTGCTGCCAGGACTAACCCATGTCCCTCAGCACCACATCTCCGTGGCTTTGAAACTCCTCCAAGGATGGGGACTCCACCACTGCCCTGGGCAGCCTGAGGCAGCCCTTCACAACCCTTGCCAGCAAAAAATTGTTCCTCATGTCCAACCTAAACCTCCTCTGGCACAACTTGAGGCTGTTTCCTCTTGTCCTGTCACTTGTTCCTTGGGAGAAGAGACCAACATCCACTTCTCTATGACCTCCTTTCAGGGCATTGTCAAGAGCCAGAAGGTCTCCCCTGAGCCTCCTTTTCTCCAAACTGAACAACCCCAGGTCCCACAGCCACTTCTCCGAAGACTTGTGCTCTAGACCCTTCCCCAGATCTGTTGCCCTTCTCTGGAGACATTCTAGCCCATCAATGTTCCTCTTGGAGTGACGGGCTCAAACCTGTCCCTGGGATTCGAGGGGTGGCCTCCCCGGTGCCCAGTCCATGGGATCAATCCCTGCCCCAGTGCTGCTGGCCACACTATCCCTGATACAAGCCAGGATGTAGGTGGCCTTCTTGGCCACCTGGCAGACTCTGGCTCATATTCACCAACACCCCCAGGTATCTTCAAAGAAGATGATAATAGCGTCCATGAGAAACAAACAGGAACGTAACTGTTACTCTCTGGCTAGCTAGAGGTCAGGCAGAAGCAAGCAGCAGCCTTTACATCTTCTGCTTTCTGCAGATGAGGAACACAAAACTTTATTGGAGATATAAGAGCTAAGTAATGAGAAAGAAACCAAGGCAGTTTCATTTTACATCCAATTCAAAGGCTTCCTCGAGTTGTCTTCTCCCAGAAGACACCCGGCAGATATAAATTCCAGCATCAGAGGTTTGGACGTTTTTTAGTAGTAAAGAGAAGACCCCTTTGCTTGGTACCCACTGAAGAAGCTCCCTTTGATCCCGGTACCTTTTGTTTTGACCCTTTTCCCCAGTGCTTCCATTGTAGGAGATGATCTGTATCAGTTCTGAGGGTCTGGAAAGAAACCATTCCGTAGAAATGTTTGTCAGAAAGCCGGTGGCTGGCAGCCTGCAGTCCAAGAGCACATCATTTCCAACAGCTCCAACAACATACGTGGAAGTGAGAATGCTTGGAATAGCAACTGCACACAAAATACAAAATGAGACTTGTCAAGCCACAGGGGTCCTGAGGAACCCACGAAGCTGCTTGGGGAATGAATTAATTCCATGCTTAGAAAAGTCTCAGGTTCTGACAGTACAAACACATTACCACAAGAGAAGAGACAACGTCACTTTGTAGGGATTTAGTTATTACCAGGACTCAGGTTGTAGTCAAAGAGACCTCAGTTGTCCCGCTCCCTTGCCAATCCAATATGTGGTTTTGTATCTCAGACAACACTGTGTAGTTACATTCCTCTTTGGAAAGTACATAAACCTTGAAGTAATTAAGTTGTTTAACTAAATTTGCTCTTCCTGACAGCTGGTTCATGGAACCTGCCTATGGGAATACTCTTACTGCAAAACTGGTATAGTACAGGTAGAAAAGTACCATGGCCTTCCTACTCCTCCATGTTCACAGAATCACAGAGTGGTAGGGGTTGGAAGGGACTTCTGGAGATCATCTAGTCCAACCTCCCTGCCAAAGCAGGTTGACTGAGGGTTTTGAAAGTCTCCAGAGAAGGAGACGCCACAACCTCTCTGGGCAGCCTAGGAGAGGGCTCTGTCACCCTCACAGTAAAGCAGTTTCTCCTCATGTTGAAGTGGAACTTCCTGTGTTCAAGTTTGTGCCCTTTGCCCCTCATCCTATCCCTGGGCACCACTGAAAAGAGACTGGGCCCATCCTCCTGACACTCACACTTCAGAAATTTATGAACATTGACCAGATCCCCTCTCAGCCTTCTCTTCTCCAGGCTAAACAGCCCCAGGGCTCTCAGCCTTTCCTCCTAAGGGAGATGTTCCAGTCCCTTAATCATCCTCGTAGCCTCCGTTGGACCCTCTCTGCTATTCCCCTGTCACCCTTGAACTGGGGAGCCCAGAACTGGACCCAATACTCCAGATGTGGCCTTACCAGGTCAGAATAGAGGGGGAAGAGAACCTCCCTTGACCTGCTGGTCACATTCTTCTTAATGCAACCCAGGATGCCATTTGCCTTCTTGGACACAAGGGCACACTGCTACCTCGTGGTTAACTTACTGACCACCAGGATCCCAGGGTGTTTCTCCGAGGAGCTGCTTTCTAGCAGGTTAACACTTAACCTGTACTGGTGGATTGGGTTACTCCTCTCCAGGTGCAGGACCCTACACTCGCCCTTTTTGAACTTCACGAGGTTCCCCTCCACCCAATTCTCCAGCCTGTCCAGGTCTCACTGAATGGCAGCACAGCCTTCTGGTGTGTCAGCCACTCCTCCCAGTTTCGTATCATCCGCAAACTTGCTGAGGGAACACTCCATCCCTTCATCCAGGTCATTAATGAAGAGGTTGCATAAGACTGGACCCAGCACTGACGCCCAGGGAGCACATGTTGATATCCTCATCCTATCTGCAGCTATTGTTCTTATCCAGTGTGTGACCAAGGCAACCAATGTAGCTCTGAACAGGCAGAGAATTGTTCTCCCCAGCCATGTCTTACACACAGCTGTCTTAAAGTGTCTAAGTGTGTAACCAGATGCTTTGAGTGACACCTTTTCCTGCTCGAAATTCCCTCCCACTGCCAGTCCATCAGCTGTAGACCTCTCTACCAACCCTTGCACTCCTGATGAAAGAAAAGATGACACTGACCTGTCACTTCCAGTTCAACGGCGACCTGCTCATGCCATTGTCCTGCTGTTACACTGCAAATGTATTTCCCTTTGTCAGGGAGCTGGATGTTCTCTAGTTTTAGGGACAAGTTGCCTGTTCTCCATTGGCTGAGGAAGAGCTCTGTGCCTCCCCAGCTTCGCTCCTCTAGCCAGCTATCTTTGACTACTTCATTGGAGGAGATCTCCTTCGGTGTCCTCCTATGCTGTAGAACAAGCCACTGAACAGTCATACTCCTGGGAAACACTGAGAGTGTCAACTGGCAAGGTAGGATGACATCATCCCCAATGAAGCTGATGATTGGGTTGTTCGGAGGAAGGATGTGGAACTGACCTGTTTGAAGATAGCAACATTTAGAGGAACTGTTCAAGAAAGCTGGAGAAGACATCTGAGTCAGTCTGGGGGAAGGACTTTCTTCTCTAAACGACCTCCAGAAACTGGAGGCTTCTGGGCTGCAGGCCTTAGAGTTGTTTGAGTTGGACAAGATAGGCGCAACAAGTGAGCTCAAAAAATGGACACAAGATGTGTCTGTACTGGAGCTAAGTGCAGAAACACAGAGTGTGACCCACTGAGCTATGCAGTGAGGACAAGGCTGATCAGACCAAAACCAGTTCAGTGGTGAGCAGCAGGTGCATGCAGCGGTGGCATGTAAACCTACTTTGCAAATCAGCCTTCATGGATGCCTTGTAGGCACTGAGTAGCTGAAGGTCTTTATGTCCCAGACCAGTACAAAAATATTTCTATTTTCATAGAATCATCATAGAATAATTTGGGTTGGAAGGGACCTCTAAGATCCTGCCGTGGCAGGGACACCTCCCACTAGACCAGGTTGCTCAAAGCCCCATCCAACCCATCCAAGGCTTGGAACACCTCCAGGGATGGAGCATCCACAACCCCCCTGGGCAACCTGTGCCAGTGTCTCACCACACTCAGAGTGAAGAATTTCCTTCTAATTTCCAATCTAAATCTACTGTCTTCCAGTTTGAGAGTTGTCCTATCACTACCGGCCTTTGTGAAAAGTCCCTCCAGTTTTCTCATAGGCCCTGTTCAGATACTGGTCTCCCTTTAGCCTTCTCTTCTCCAAGCTGAGCAACCCCAATTCTCTCAGCCTGTCTTTGCAGGAGAGGTGTTTCAGCCCTCTAATAATCTTTGTAGCCCTCCTCTGGACCCTCTCCGACGGGTCCATGTCCCTCTTGTGTTAG
>JAVSBS010072455.1:0-16428 GCA_033124195.1 Coracias cyanogaster
GAGCAACCTGGTCTAGTGGGAGGTGTCCCTGCCATGGCAGGGGGTTGGAACTAGATGATCTTTGAGGTCCCTTCCCAATCCACACCATTCTATGATTCTATTGATTACTAGGTTTTACACAGTAATCTCATCTTACATTTTTAAGTTATTACTATTTAGTTGCCTGCCTGTTTACACCCTCACAGTTATTAACATTATACTCATCCTCCCACTGAAAGATGCATGAATTCACAGTGTTCACACTGAAGTACCTGGGAATGCAACTGCATTACACAGCACAAGCACATGAACTGTCCCGGAGTACATGGGTGCTCTTAATCAATATTACTTCGTAATTACATATGCATTTGGTCATGTTATGCACCTAAGTTACATCCTAGATACAGAGCATCTTTGCCAAAGTCCTCGTTTTCTACTTGTCCGGGTTTTGTTAGGCCAGGATCCTAGGCCTGCCATGGCCCGCAGGCTGTTAGCAGTTCAGTTGGCCAGGGCAGCTGCCCCAAGCTGGCTACAGATGTATCCCATCCCATAAACCTCACACTCGATATATAAGGGGAAAGTCTGTTGAGGATAGGGGTTTTTCCTGATCCTCCTTTTGGCTCACCTTGCTTTTCCCCATCTCTGGAGTGGCTTGCTCATCATCCCGCTCCTGAGGACTGCTTTCTTGTTTATTGTGACCACCATACATTCATTGGGCTGAGTATAACTTTGCTTTATATTGGCATTAATATTAGTTTTGCTAAAACTGTTTTCATTTAAACCCATGAATCTTCTCTCCTTTGGGGTCCTCCTTCTCTGCTGGGAGAGGTCACTGGATGATAGAGCAACTGCAATTGTTTAGCCCCAGATAGGGGCTAAGTGTAGACACTGCTGAAAACTAATACCCTAGTAGATAGCAGGACCTTGCAAAAAATTTCTTGCTGTTCAGTAGCTCATACTGGCTCTGTTTAAGCTACTGAGTCACCTGTGCCTGGGAATGCTTGTGAGCTTTGATGCCAAGTGGCAGAGCCAGCCTCTAGACTTTCCTAAAATGGTGCTTTTTGGCAGAGGCCAGAACCTCAGCAGAGGCTATTCCTACAGTGTATTAGTGGCATGATCATGTTTAAACACTGGCAAAGGTCATGGAGACGTCTTAATTGACAATCATAAACGTAGTCAAGGTGTCTATTGATGTATAGGATTTTTTTCATGTACATGAGTTGCATAGGTGATGTGTGAAGGTACAAGTGTACAAGGAGTTTGAGATGCATTACTTTCATGGTCGCACTTCAGTCAGTAAATTTGATGGATTCTGGGCATATTGGACTTGCTGCATGTCCACTATAGACACACTTATAGCCTAAAAGTCTCAGGCAATAGTATCATAACCCTAAGAGTGGGGCTGAGCCTGTGCAAAGGAAATTTTTAGCTTCTTGATCATAAGGATGTATGCTTCCTTTTATCATTTGCCACTGTACTTTGTTGAAAAGCTCCAAGGGTAAGATTAACATAGTTCCAGGTATTATTCATGATCTCCTTATTGTGTTTCTCAGTAGTTTTTCTCATTCAGCAGCTTTGCACGCTTATGCCCTCAAGAGGAAAATACAGATGTGGCTTGCTTATATTGTCAGTCTCAGCATTGCAAATCTATCACCTGAACTCTGTTCCAGTATAATTTGGTTCTTTTCCTCTCTCTAAATATGTTGTGTTAGTTAACTCTACTTCTTAAAGCCAGAAATTACCTCACAGAAAGTTGAAAGAAAAATTGAGAGCTCTTCTAGAGATTTCCTTTCTCCATTTTTTATTAAACATTTTGATGTTTTCATTGTCTTCTGCAAAATATCAATATTGTATTTTTCCCCAGGTAAGAACATTTATAGTGTAAGCACACTCACTCTTTCACTATCTTTCCTCTGCCTCACAAATGTAATCTTTCTCTAGTTACAATCAGAAGGTTAGAAAAGTATCTGCTCCTTCCTTCTCATTTTACTGCTCTCACTTGTCCAGTGATGCTGTCTCCTGCATCTGCCATCTTTGCTATAATTCTTTTGGTTTCTCAGAGTTTAATTGCTCAACACTTGTTGGCTGCTGACATTTTGAGGGATCAAGGGAGTGTTTGGTCTTTGAGGCAAGTCCTCATTTCACAATGATGTTCATCTCCAAAGGATAATGGAGACCAAATTTGACGTGTTTAAAATGATGATACTTTTATACATCTACAAGTCCAAGGATCTGCTTAGGAGAATCCCATGGGATACAGCCTTGGAGAAAAGAAGGGTTCAGGAGACCTGGCTAATTTTCAAGCATGACTTACTAGGAGCTCAAGAATGATCCATCCCTACAATTAAGAAATCAAGCAAAGCCAGCGGGTCTGCATGGGTAAAGAAGGAGCAACTCTGTGAAAAGGAACAGGGTCTTATCCTTTTTTTTTGTAATTTCATCTTTCTAACATGAGGACCATCCTTTTATGTTTATTTTGGACTTTTTACTGGGCTCTCATCCATGAGTAGGACTCCTCAGTATATGACAGTGTATAAAAACCACATTCCAGCTGTGTTTGATTTCTGCAATTGTGTTCCTGGAGCTGTCAGATGGAAAAATACATAGAAAAATTGGTGGGGGAAAAAAAAGCCCGTCTAATACTAAACTAAAACTTTATTATGATAAATAAAATAGTATTATTCTTGTCACTCTTGGTTAATAATATTTATAAGTAATAATAGTGCTAGTTATCAACTATTATTGTTGTCTCCTATTTTTCACTATTTAGCTTTTCGGTATCCTTCTTCTGTTTGCTTCTCATTTACAAACTGGGAAAAAACCCAAAACAGTTTATGCAGCCTTACAAGTCCAAACATAATGCTTCTTATCCTTGGCTTATTGAGATGTGTGAAAGCATGGTCCCACCACTTTCTGCTGAAAGAACATTCGGTGAGGAGTGAAAAAGGAAGCTTCTGATGATGAACATCCTGTTCATATTGTCTCTGGCTTTCCTTGGGACTCTGTTATTCAAGTTATATACAGCAATGGAGCTGCTGTCCTGGGTATTAACTGGTCTATCAATCTTGGTGACAAAGATTTACTCTAAATTACTGGTTGCAGTGCAACTCATGAGTACATACCCTGTCCATGTCCTAGTTCCATACTAGAGTCATGCATCAGCCTCACCTGTGATTTTTCTGTCTGTTTTTTGGTTTGGTTTGGGTTTTTTTTTCCATTGAAAGGAAAACTTGATTTGCTAAAGAGTTGAAACTATCACTTTGGCCTCTGAAAACACTTGATGAGGACATTTGATGAGCAGGATTCCACTATTTGCTCGGTATGCTTAAGAGGTAACTATGGGTAGAGCCTAGGTGACATTTCTGGTAAAAAATAATCAGTCTGAACAGAGTATATGCTGTGTACAAGTGAAGTAAACCTGAATAATGCTTGTAAAAAATGTGTTTGTGTAGGATTTTATTCTTAAAAGTGAAAATCAATCCACAGTCCAGAGAGTTGTATAGTCCGATAAAACTTGCTCTGAAGTAAAACAGAGGCACAGAACTTTAAGGTTGAATTAATTTAAAATTCCTTTAGCCATGTAGATGTAATTGTTAATAAATCTAAATCTGCCTTTCCTGAAGCAGTGCTGAATGTGGCAAGCATCTTCCATTTCTTCCTCTCTTTGATGCCTTGTCATTGCTTTGGGAGAGGTGACTGGACTCAGTGAAGTTATTTAAGCAGCAGTGCAGATATATGAAACAACCTTTTGTTTGACTAATCACCTGGTTTCCTCTAGTCCGTGTTAAGGAATCTAACTTTGGCTTCTCAAGTCTATTAAGACATTTGGAATTAGGATTTCAGAATAAAAATAACTTCCTAAAAGCAGAAGCTATCCTGATGGACTTCTGACCTTGTCAAGAAAATCCAAAAGGTGAGAGGTGTTCTATGGGACTTTGATTTCATGCATTCTCTTTCATGATATTAATGATCTCTACATACTTAATATAGCTAATTTAATAGAAAGAAAGTGGACAGGTTATTCTGGGAAGAAAATGCTAATGCTTCTCATTTTGTTTGAAATATTTGCCTGGCTGCATTTCCCCATTATTTAACTTCAAATACATATTACACTTTGATATGTAATTAACCCTATTTTTAGTTTATCCTTTCTGAAAATCATACTGAAATTCCAAAAATATAACTTGACTTTCAAGAAATGATGGTTTCACCACTGTTCATGTACCTACGCTATCTGTGAAAGGAAATCGGTGTTTTCTCCATGAAAATTGAGTAACAGCTATGAAACTAACACAGCAAATATTGGCCCAAGATAAAATTCAAACACAAAGGCTGAGTTAAAAATGTATTACCCCTCCATGGGTAATCATCAAATTTTAATAGACTGAGTATAACAAATTAGTGTATCTTTTGTTGGCAGTAGACAATCCTGTTTAGATTTAATTTGGAATGTAGACCTTTTATTACATCTTTCTTTGGCTTTTGTGCATCTGCTGCTAAAACCCACTAGTTCAGGTGTCCACAACTAATGAATAACATTGAAACCTTCTAAGAAACTGCCAAGTAATGGTAGGAAAAAAAATAGAAAATCTGAAGACAAAAGACTCTGAAGGTTCGTAGTCTCTAAATACTGAAGGTAAAAAAGTTACTTTAACATGGATTATTAATAGCTCACTCTTTGTTAAAGGTGTAACAAAATCTATTGGTTGGAAGCTAAACTGTGCAATTTAAAAGATACATTTTTAACAATGACAGGAATCTGGTAAATGGTAAAGAGGTCCTGAAGAGTCAGGGGTTGGACAGATTCTCCATCATCCATTGTAAATTTTTAAGTCAAGCTTGACAGGACATTTCACTAGATCTGTTCTATTTCAACAATGATAACAGAGAAGACACGGGTATCATGGGCAAAACAGTCTCAACTAGAGGAATTTTTACTTTATTTTATTTGCTGTCCATTAACACTATCTGATTCAGGTATGGGGGGGAGGGGAGGAGAGAACATGAATGAGAAAACAAACACTTAATTTACCCACTTTCCTTCCTCTTGCCCACAGTCATCTTGTACATTCTTGTGTACACATCACATTATGTAAAAACAAAATAAAAGTGTTTTTTTCTCTGAAACTAAAGGCAACCTTACCACTTGACTTTAATCGTTCCCTATTTGGCCTGATCTCAGAACTTCAGAAACTGTTTGCTCAGTTGTTAAATCTTTGCTGTTAAAGTCACCTGTTTAAAAAAAGGTCCTGTTTCAGCAAGGCAGTTGTGCCAGTATATAACCATAAACACATGTGTTTAAGTTGATCCTTTTTTATCAGAAAGGTCCTTCTAAATGCCTAAATGTAAAGTAGAAATTACATTCTCTACGCTCCCGAAATAAGCTCTTTCTTTGAAACTCAGATGTTGCTACCCTTTTGCAATCAGCACTACCATCAGGTGCCATTAGGCATCAAGATTTGGCCTTGAAACACAATATTTTATTGGATGTTAACAAACAGAACCATGACAGCACTCTGAGCCTGAGAGAATGAAACCTATGTGACATTTGTTATTGATGATGTGGGGACCTGATAGATGATTTAATCTGAGAGCTGAAAATTCAATTCCTGACCCACATGTCACCACACAGAAGGTTTATGTAATTATCATTAGTGTGTTGTTATTTATCCATGTGTAGATCCTGCTGACTTTTTATTACTTGCTGCTAATGTTGTCATTAAGAATGCATGCCAATTAATTTTAAAACGAAACACGAAAAAATATCCAATTTTGCTTTAAATTTCAACTATTTCTTTGATCTATTTTTCTTTGTTTTCAGCATTTGCAAAATAAATCTGGGTAGGCAATGGATAAAGTAGCCAAAGAGTAGCCAAGTCCAGCAATTCTCTTGCCTCCATAGGTAAAGGTTGCTATCTTCTTATTTTGTGTTAGGAAAATCACGCGCTGCCACCGCTCTTCAGCCAGTCAGTTCTTACTTAAAAAAAACCAAACCAAACCCTAGCACAGATGGCGTATCTTGCTGCAGTGTTACAGTTTCAGGCCCTTCATGAATCACTCGAGTAGGTAAAACAGCATCTGTCAATTTTGTTATATTGGATTTATTGAAACCAGTAAATTAGGAACATGTAAGTGTGTATTAATCTATACTTGGCACTTTATTGCAGTACTCAGTTATCCAAGATGGCAAATTGAGATGTGTTTACTAAAACCTTTAGATATTTTTTTTTTCCCTGCTTCATTTGACTGAGGAGGCTTAATGACCACAATTGTATGAGCCTCTGTTTCTTATGACGGTAAAAGTCTTGACATTTCTTTTTAGATCAGCTTCTCAGCGCCTTATGCAGAGCACAGGTTTCATGTAAGCTTCAAGATGAAAATGGGGTGTGATCTTAGCAGGGAGCTGACTACCACTGATATTAGCACTAGGAAATTCTCACTCTACTCAGGAGAGACCCATTCCCTGGAACTACTGCTGCCTCTCCTGTTCTGCCAGGAGGATTCAGTCCCAAGGGTCTTCCAGATGTCAGAGAGAGTTAAGGACCAAATGTCAAAAATGTTGAAATGAACCCACGGCTGGTGATTGCGTCCCTGAGATGAGACAGGTTGCTTAAGTCTAAGTTTCTTGCTGAAGGACCATATCTATGCACAGCTCTTTTAGTAATAATATTCACTTGCACTTAACATATAGCGCTTGCACCTTTTGTTAATGTTATCTTCTATTTTTTGCCTTCGTTTTTGAGCAGATGGGGAAATCAGACCAAGGAAGGTGGCAGGGTTTTTTCCAAAACACATGCTCTTGACTCATTCACAAGAATATAAATTAAAGAGTAAACATATTGATACTATTTTCTTTGATTCTTTTTATTATTTGTATACTTAGAAACAAGTGTGTAGTAAGTTTGTGGTTATTCATTCCAACAGAGCAAAACAGTGAACTCTTCTAATGCTGAGACATGCACCTTGTAAAAGGTACTCTGTCAGATCCAGCAAACAGCGTGCCACCAAAATTTGATCTTCTATCTGGCCCATTAGATCTTGTAAAGGCTATTTCTGATATTGCCAGCTGGTGAGATACAAGTTACAGTAGAGCTTTGATAACTCTTTCATTTCTCTGGTAGCTCATTGTGTATTGCAAATGAAGACGGACTTGGAAATTGGATCTCACATTCATAAACTCTTCAGTCTTTGGCCTTTTGCTTATTCTAAGGGTTCAGTTCAGCAGTCTCATCTGAAGAACCTTCCAGCATTGCCATTTTCGTTCCTGATTTCGAAAGTGAAGCTGTCCTGGCGCTGAAGCCATAGCAATGTCTGCACTGATGGTGAGCAAGGTCCTCGAACATGGCCTCCACCACGTGGAGCAGAATTGAAACATGAGATCAATGGAGGCCACTTGGGCAATGCAGGAAAGAAAATGCTGCCACAGTGAATATTTTTTTATTTGATTGCATGCTAAGATCATAAATGCCTTTATAGGGAAGATGTGTCACATATTTCAGCGTGAAAAGACATACAATGTTGGAAATTGGCTTTTACAAATGTTACTGGAAAAGGAACATTCTGCTCATTAAGTGGATTGATAACAAGTTTCTCCTCTAAGTGGAAGTTCCTGTACTGTTCTTTTTCTCTGCTTTCTCTCTTTCTCTCTCTCCTTTTTTTGTCTCTTTTCTTAGTATGTATTCTGCTAGCAGGACCTAGTAGTTCAGGTGATGTTTACTAGCCCTAGACCCATAGTGTTTGCCTAAGCACAGTGACATTAGCCAAAGATGTACAATATACTGTAGTACATTAGCTGATACGAAAGGTTTTAGTTCTTTTGATAGCCACACACTGAGAGCTTTGAATCATTATTCTCTCAGTATGAGAAAGATAAAGATGGTGATGAGATGGCAAATGCTCCATTACTGTGGTAGCAGAATATCAAAAGGTGGTGCTTGGTGGCTGGCGTGTTCCCACTGAGGTGTTCAGGGGCAAGGGATCCTCTCTGCCAGCCAGGGTTTTTTAAGGGCAGGATGCTCAGAAGTTGAATCAGGAGAGAGAACTGAAATAAGGTGAGGACTGTCAAAGTTCAACCATTTTTAACATTCCTTTTATATTAGTTCTGATGATGTGGACCAAATAGCTTCAAAAAATACTATTGATTACAATTTAATTGGGTGTATTTATCTTAGAATGCAAAGCATTTATTAGAAGTGGGACAATGGTACGTGTATGTTGTGACCAATCAAATGATAATTATAACTGTGGTAGCTTCCTATTTCAGAGGTCAAACACAAAAATTCCTGTAGCTTGTATGAAATGCACCCACTGACAGAGAAGTCTGGGAGTTTTACTGGTTCATCTTGTGCTGTGTTTTAATTCACAGCTTTAAATAAAGGTCAGAACAGCAGTTTCATGAGAGCTTGATGGGAGTAGGTTTGTCTGTTAATTTATTAAATTATCCATGAATAATGTAGAACAAACACTAGATTTGGAGAAGCGGAGCTTTATCTTCTAATAATAAAATTAAAGAAAAATTAAGAAACAGGTAAATTTATTTCTTGAACCAGTGAAGCAATTTTCATCTGATGGATTAGTGGTATTTAATCAGAACAGTGAGCAGCTGGATAAATCCTAGCTAGAAGAATATTAGGTCATTTGTTAGCCCTTCAGCCAATTATGACTGCAGCTGCTCTATGGTATCTTTTTCTTCTCATCATCGAGCTTCATTTTTTTTCCTTGAAAACATTAGATGATGAGCCCTAAGTAGATAAAAATGTAGGGCACAGAGATCTTACAGCATCAGGGTGCTGGTGGATGAAATATGGTCCCTCTCATCACCAGTGGAGAGTGTCAGTGAAACTTGTTTGTGGAACTGGGGAGCTGCAGGACCAGGCTCTAGCCCTGACGGGAGAAGACAGCTGAAATGCCTTTTTTCTTCTGCTGAAAGAACTTTCTTTCTTTTTTTTTTTTTCTTTTTAAGAATAATCTACTTAGTTTGGGAGGTTTTTGTTCTGTTTTGTTTTTGTTTTCATGCAGACTGTGATTATAAAGGTGATGTTTGTGCTGGGCAGTTTACTTTGGTTTTTCTTTGTGTTTTTTTTTTTATGGGCAAGCAAACCCAAGTGAGAAAGTAGCTGGAAAACCTTGTTAGAGGTTTTGTGGTGGTACCAAAAGAGAGGTAGAAAACTCCAGAGGACTTTGTGAATAGTATCTCTATTTTTTTAAAGTATTATTTTTTTTTGCACCCCAGGACTAGGAAAAAAAGCTATTCTTCCTGCAGCTCTTAGTAAGTATCCTGTGATTCACAATGTGTGTCAGTACCAAATAGGTTTTAGTGACCCCCTGCAGAAAGGATTTAATTTTATCTATTATCTCTAAGAGCATGAGATTTTTGCCTCCTCCCTCCCGTCCCTACAGTTAATTGATAGTAGCTTAGTTAAAAGAGAACTATGTTGGGTCTTTTTACCTCTTTGTAGAAGTAAACATTGGCTGTTTGTTCTGCTGCATCCCTCCTTGGGCCACCTTGTGAATACAGAGGTTGGAGAGCTCACTGCCAAGGCAGCAGAGGAAGGATGAGGGCCAGGACAGCCAACTCCAGGCTGCCCCTGTAACAGGCAAGGATATAAACTGGTAGAAAACCATCTTCTGGATATTTTGTCCAGCTCAGGTTACTGAGGTAAGTACATCGAAGCCTTGCAAAGGGACAGCATGAATCGCTGGAGGGCACAGGTGCTGAAAAGTGCCCTGGATGTTCAGAAATGCGTGTGGGTGCTTAAGGACTGGTTAACTCGGGACTGCACTACTCAGCCAGTTTTCCTCTGTTTCTTTGGGAAATTGCTACATCTCAGATGACCATAAGTAAAGAAGGGATCACATAGCAGTAAGTTTGCCAATAATGGCAATAATGGGTTCCCTTGAGGGTAGAGAGTCCTTACAGAGCTGGGCAATCGCCAAGCGTATGAAATGCAACAAGAGCAAATGCTGGATTCTCCACCTGGGATGGGGTAATCCTGGTTCTATGTACAAATTGAGGAATGAGATGCTGGAGAGCAGCCCCATGGTACCCTGGGCGTTTGGGTTCATGGCACTGAATATGAGTCAGCAGTGTGCCCTGGAAGCCAAAAGGGCCAACTGTCTCCTGGAGTGGGTCAAGCACAGCATAGCCGGCTGGTTGAGGGAGGTGATTGTCCCACTCTGCGCTGCACTGGTGCATCTTTGCCTCGAGTATTGTGTGCATTTTTGGTGCCTCGGTATTACAAGGACATTAAACTATTAGAGTGTGTCCAGAGGAGGGTGACCAAAATGGTGAAAGTTCTCAAGGGCAAGGAGTAGCTGAGGTCCCTTTGTTCATTCAGCTTGGAGGAAAGAAGGCTGAAGTGCGACCTCCTTGCCATTTACAACTTCCTCAAAGGAGGCAGTGGAGGAGGAGGTGCTGATCTCACCTCTCTGGTGCCTAGTGACAGGATATGAGGAAAAGGAATGAATCTGCATCAGGGACATTTTCAGATGGCACGTTAGGAAAAGATTTTTTCATTGAGAGAGTGGGCAGTCACTGAAACAGGTTCCCCAAGGACGTGATCGTGGCACCAAGCCTGTCAGAGTTCAAGGAGCACCTGGACAATATTCTTAGTCACATGGTTTAGTTTTAGGTAGTCCTGTGAGGAACAGGGAGTTGGGCTCAATGATCCTTATGAGTCCCTTCCAACTTGAGATACTCTATGATTCTACAAATTATTTAGACCATGTCATGTCAGCTGTTTCACTTTCTAATAAGTTGTGAGAGGTAGCTGGGAGTCTGTTTCATCAATGTGCTATAGAGGAAAGAGAGAGGTATTTTGGAACCAGGAACATCCCTTTTTTCCAGGCACTCTTCTCTTGGACTTCTAGCTGCAGCTGCAGCTCCTCCTCCTGGGCAGCCCTGGCTTGGTTAGCCATCTTTGCACACTCTCTTCCTGCCCCTCAGGTGGCTTACAGGGAGCTACTGGTGCTAGCACAAGAATGGAGCATAGCCTTATAGCAGCCAGCAGCAGTTGAAGTTTATGGGATATTTAGGTAGCAAATTATACCTGGCATTTTATTGACTAGTTCTGCCTAGTACACCAGCTTTGTGCTGTGGTGTATCCCCCAGGTTACTCCACATGGTCATAATAGTATGTGCTCTAGCATGTATGTGTTAATTTTAAATTATGTTTACACAGC
Organism: Coracias cyanogaster; assembly: GCA_033124195.1. NCBI lineage: Eukaryota > Metazoa > Chordata > Aves > Coraciiformes > Coraciidae > Coracias > Coracias cyanogaster. Next base: position 11,161 of record JAVSBS010072455.1, read on the forward strand.
GCATGAATGTGAATCAATTGAAGCTTGACATTCCTATTTCAGGGTAGAAACAGCCAGTCAATCAGAGCTGATATTATTGACTGGGCTGTTGACATGTCTCTCATGCAAACCGTACAGGTGACGAATATCAATGTACAAGTCTGCTGAAATGTTTTATAGTCAAAAGCACGGAGGATTCGCTGAACATGGGAGGCAGTCTCCCATGTTGGGAAGCAGCTGCCAATATTTTGGTACAATAGATTCATCTGTAATCTAAAGTATATATAAAAAATGAAATGTGAAATACTCTGTCTTAAAGGGAAAACATGAACATATGTTTCACAGTACACTTCTGACATGTGGTGTCTCACACTCCAGAGCGACTTGTTTTTTTTTAACATCAGATGCAGAGCTGGTGTTACAGCCATGGAGTTTCCAGGCAGAAACAGAGGCACAGTAGAATCTCTTGTAACTGCACTCGACTGTCCCACGCTGCTATGTCCTCTGACTTTGGTGGCCCTTCTCCTGCTCTGTCCTCAGTGGCCTGAGATCCCAAGCAGTTGCTCTGGTTCTTGCCTTTAAAACCGGTTTTAATCAGGTATGTGCTCCAAGGAGACAATTAGGATTGAATAGTAATTAGGAATGGATAATATGTCATTATTGTAAATCAGGATTACTAAGCATTCACATCATCTTAATTCCAATATTTGTAAAAGAAGAGACCAAAGCTATGGCTGGTAAGGGAAAATTAAGACTAATCATAAGCCAATTTTTAGCTTTATAGCATGTCCCCTGCAGCAGCGGTGGGGTGCAGCTGGGCTGTCTCGGAGCAGACCAGGGACGGGGCTGTGACTCTGGAAGCTGTCATATGGCTCCATGCTCCCTGAGGCATGACGTAGCAGGATTAGTTGGTGTCTCCTTATTATCAGCAGATTGTGCTGGCTGGCGCGCTGGGGCTGGCTGCGGCGCAGGCACCAGGTCTATTGTTTGTAATGAACTAAAACCTCTCTTTTGCTTCCATGAATATGTCTACACATTCCCCAGGCAAACACAAGCTTACCTCACCGATGCTATGGCCTTACTGGAAGCTACATAGCCATGTTGCCAATCTACAGCAACAAAAAAACCTCGATTCTCAGCAAGGCTTATCAGCTTGGGCCCAGCTTTATGCAAGCGTGGCTGCCTAGCTTTCATTCAGAGCTCACTCGCTTCTAGCTAACTCCAAGTGTGGGCAGAATAAGATAATGACAGTACAGAAAATGTCATGTAGATGTAACGGAGTTCTTCATGGTTTTAAAAACATGATGTTCTTTTAACACTTTAAGTGATTAAGTTAAAAGGAAGCAAACTCATGAATCAGCTCTCCCTGTTTAGAACGGGATTCCTCTGAGAAAAGCTGCTTGGCTTATATTTTATGGCTTCTCATATGAAATCAGTCATCCACATGCTGTCATTTATTCTGAATCAAATATGCCATTTTATGATCCTGAGACGAGCTTCCCATTGCTTGCAAATAGAGAGGCTAATACTGTTCCAGGCATAGGATACGAGGAGACTGATTTTTTTTTTTTTTGTATTGATGGCAATATGGGAAAAATAATAATGAAGCGCTACACACAGAGTAAGCTACATAGTGGCTGTACCTCAGTTTACGCTGGAAAATAAGAAATACCTGCTTGGGAAAAATGCTTTTGCCTCCAAGGCAAGGGAATGGACCCTTGCCCACGTGAATTGTAGCTGGAGATGCTGATCTAGGGGCTACCAGCCTTTCTTTTTGTCTCTCATTAAATAAGTGAAGTTAGTCACACCACCATTCTGTATTTCTATCTAAATTCATAGACACAAACACTAATATTGTTCCACATTGCCTACCTCGGTTATTAATCCTTTCTGGAAGATTAAGGAACAGATACTTTGATTTTTATTCAACGTGCTATGATGAACCTGAAGAATACTGAAGAAATTTTGAATTCTCCCTCGGCACTACTTCCGCTAACAGAATCCCAATGATTTTATGTTTAAAATCTGAACTCTACTTTCTTTTCTACTTTTAATCTGTCTCACATATACTGTTCCTTTGACCTACACTATCCATTTCTGGAAAGATCATATTGTGGAATTAAATATAAACGCCTTTGCCTTACCAGGCTTATCTAAACGTATTGGAGGGGGAGTTTTTTATCTTTCTCGAAGAACAAGGAATTGTTGTTTTTAAAGGTGGATAGTTTCTCAAGTTTAGAGGTAAGTTTATTGTTTTTAGAGTGGGGTGGTGTTGCAGATGATAGCAGCAGTCTGTTACAGTGATTAGTTACCCTATACCAAATGCATTCCTTTGTTTACCACAGCCAAACTTTTTATATGTGTGTCAAAACAATTTCTTATGAAGTGACTGCACTTGAAAGGTGTTGCCTGATTCAACAAAATATCCTACGGGCTTGATGCTGGTGGTCATTATTGCCTTCACAATCATCTCATTAGACAGGCCCCAATGATTACAGTAGTCTGGGGTATTTTCTTTTTCCAAGAGGTAGCCCTCTGAATACTTTAGGTGACATTTCATTAGAAAACTATGTTAAGTTTTGAGCCACAACTTTTGCAATGCACCAAAATAAAAAAGAAGTTTCTAGTAACATTTTTCTAACCCTCTTCTTTCTCTTCCTCTTCTGTCTTTGGTGTCAGAAAACAAAAAAAAAAAGGCAATTGGGTTAAATTCTGCCTTGTTTGCATCTGTCCCTTCACTGGACCAACAGAACGGAATATTCTACAAAGCACATAACTTACTTGGACGGCAGTCTCTTTGGGAAAGGTATCATAATAGGTCATGTGATCTTACTATGTATAAGTCCACAGTTATGATGAGCCTCTTATTTTTTATTATTTGGTTTAAAAAAGAAGACGTATACCTCTTAAGTCTTGTATACTTTGCAGGAGATTCAGAGTTGCAGCTATATAATGAATGCATTAGAGGAGAGGAATCTTGTATTTCCACCAATCCTGGTGCTTGGCTAGTCAAGGAAGACGAGCTACGTTCTTCAAACTGGCAGTTCCCCAAGAGTCGGTACTCAGAACTCTGAATAGAAGAAACAGACTTGGGTTCGTATGGTATATTCATGTGTTTAACTCATCTCTGTCATGTTTGTGTCATGCAGACTGCATTGAAGGCAGTTGCTGCTCACGTATGCATTGCTTTTCCGCATTATGTATGCAATGTGGGCATGAGCAGAGTTTTGGAGAACAGGTGGGAATGACACAGCCATGTGTTGCAAGTATATTCACAGATTACACAGCCAAGAGGAAGGACTGCAACAGTCTCATCTGACTTCTTATATAATGCTGTTCTGTACATGTATAAAGTAGTTTGAGGGGAAACATTGCATTTTGATTTAAATATTTATTTACTCAGCTTTGTTAATCAGCATGCCCACGTCACTTTGTCATCTCTCTTTCTTCCCTGCTGTCTATGTTCCTGAATCTACAGACTTAAATATTTCCCCAACTGATTGCTGCTTTTCAGCAGTACCTGTTTTTTCCCCACCTGCTAAGATGGAGACCACCCTTGTTCTCAGAGTCCAGTAAGCAAACCTTGTCCTGGAGCTCTCCTTCAACTCCAGTTCTTGTCAGTGTTATGCAATCAGTATTTTGAAAGAATTTACTTGACTTTTCTTGATTTTTTTCTTTCTTTCTTTTTAAAAAAATTTCTTTCTTTCTTTCTCTGTGCTTATGCAGGAGAGACAGGCCTATTCAGCACCATGAGTTGATAAACTTCCATTGCTTTGGCTGGCTACAAGTTGTGGAGAACGTAAAATATATTCAGAATTTCTCCTAGGAGACATTCAAAACAAGCAGTAATGTGTGTCAAAAAAGAAAAAGGTATTTTTCTTGTGACTGTTCTTTCTTGCCTCCTAAGCAATACAGAGCATTAAGTGTTGTTTCTCCCCTAGAAGGAACTAAGAAAGTGTCCTGCACTTTGGATATGTTTGTGGAAGAGTATCCTGAAGCCTTCCTGGTACGAGGGAGCTGGGGCCAGCCACTAGAAGGCAACGTGATCCCACAAACAGCCAAAGCTAGTATTCCCTCAGAGCTCCTTTAGCTGAAACCTGCACTTGTGCTCAATAAAATCACTTTTGTCACTTCTGTCACTGTATGTGCAGGGAGTCGATTACAAATACAGCGTTTTACTTAGGCAGTGATTTCAGTGCCATGGCGTTTGAAAGGCAGAGCAGAAGGAACGGTGGCCACTGCTGGCACGCAGGCAGGTCGGTCTTGTGCTTTAGCAGCATTTACTGTATTTGTAATCAGCTATGTTTGCAAAGCAGGCTGATGGCAGTTTATTCGAAACTAGTTAAATGCAAATAATAGTCTCCTGATGATCATTACTGGTTTCTTAGACCTGAAGCCCTGTATGACTGTGAAGGGAATTTGCTGTGCCAGCTTGCTTTTGTGAACTATCCGTAGTAAATAACTTGTCCCTGTCAGGAATTTAGTGCTCCCAAAGCATAGTTAATACATCCCTGTGTCTGGGTGGGTATACAACTACAAAACAGATGCAGTGCTCCTGCTTCATCTTTTCCTTTCCATCTCTCTTGTAGCTGAGAGACCAAACAGATGGCCCTTTCTGTGTCTGTATGTTACAACTGTAGAAGAAGTGCTGCTGGTAAGTATTTTCTGCCTTTTAATTTTCAAGGAAATATGTAAATGGAGGAAATTTTGCTCTGTGAATCAAAAGAACAGAGCCCAATTAACATGGTGCTCTGCTCTTGGTGTGTTGCCTCAAACTAGGTCCCATATAGCTTTTGAAAGGACCATCTTGATCTTTTGTCCCCTGTTTTGTGGAGGGGTTATTTGCTTTTTTTCCTAGCATTCACCTGGAATTCCACTCTGATGTAATAATTTTGCCTTTTTCAGTGGCTTTTGTCTTACATGTGAATAATAAGGAGCTTTGTGTTTATTCCTTTTTGCTCACTTGTGGTTCACCTGCAGCCTCTTCACATCTTTGCCACTGGCCAGAGGCAGGAAGGGATGTCATGGTGTCACTCAGCACATCTTGTTCAACAACATGAAGTGGTGGGGGGAAAAATACTCAAGACAGGGGAGGTATCCTGGCATCTACTCTGCCCTGGTGAGACCCCACCTGGAGTACTGCATCCAGCTCTGGAGCCCCCAACACAAGAAGGATGTAGATCTGTTGGAGTGTGTCCAGGGGAGAGCCACGAAAATGATCAGAAGGCTGGAGCACCTCTCCTATGAAGACAGGCTGAGAGAGTTGGGGTTGTTCAGCCTGGAGAAGAG
>JAVSBS010072456.1:0-114714 GCA_033124195.1 Coracias cyanogaster
AGTTTTGGCTCTGACATAAATGCCCAAATGTCAGATCGGCCAGTTCTGCCCAGACAGAGCATCAGGTAACACACCATCAAAAAAGCCATACCAAGAAATAATCTGACCTTGTGTTCCAAAAAACAATCAAATAATGTTTTCCCAGGTGGGTCTTACGACAGGAATTCTGCAGTTCAAATAGGACAACTGGCAGAACCTTCTGGCTTCTATCTAACTCCAGAATTTCTGGAGTTGTTTGTGCAATCCTAGCTTTTAGAAAGATGATAGAATGTCTGCTGCTGGCAGATGGCAGCGAACTCCTCAAAGCCCACATGAGAACTTTTCTTACGCTCCAAGCCAGGTCATTCTAGGCCTTTTCTACACAAGACATGGAGGTTTTGCTCTATGCATCAATTCCACTATGCCCTCCTGCAGCTAGCTCAGCCTCCAGTTCTGTCATGTGCTGTCTCTCAAATCAAGTTTATGCAAGACAAGGAATCCCAACATATGAGTAATCATCTAAGAATCAGTGCTTGTCAGTAGCAGCAATGTGTACCAGACCCAGCTGGTCAGTGGTTATCCCAGCAAAAGGCATCTCCTGTGCAGTATGTGGAGGGAAGCTTAAAATTTTATTATTAATATTCTACTATGGATATCTTATAAATGGATTTGTCACTCAAATAACAAAAACTTAAGAGAAAAAACAGAGAAATGTGTTAAACACATCTTTAAGTGTGCACACTCTGCTTAGTTTGTCACCCTGTAACTTAAACCCACACTGATGAAATGCTGCAGTACAATCATTAAAGTGATGCTGCAATTTAGAGGTGAGAGCCTCGGACTTTTGTGGGGTGTTATTTTTAAGTCTGAAGAGCTTAAGAAAAAGGGGGTTGGGAATAGGGCTGCTGCCTCCTGAAGCATCGTAACCACTATTAAAGCTTTCCATCTAATGTACAAAGACACACAGAAGGAATGCATTTTATACCCTACACTCAGACCTTCCACAGAGCTGTGAAACAACAGCTGCACCCGAGCCCTGCCCAAACGGGAATCTCAGTATCCAACCCAGTGAGAAGTCCTTTCCTATTGACAGCTGCAGGAGTCAGAATCCAAAGTCCACAGCTCACTGATTTCTCAGTTAATGCCTTTCCTTAAGCAAGGCATATTCTGCAAAGGACAATGTGAATTGTTCTTTGTTTTATTTTATTTTTTTTAAGGTGCACAGACATAAAAGAACTACCTTTTCATTTTGCACAAACAAACTTCCTCTTCAGTTTGGTTTTTGAAGAAGAAATCCAGGTGTGCACAACTCTCTCTCACACCCTGTCAAGGACTTTATGAAAAACTCCATGCTTGCAAGGCCAGTGTCACAATAACAGAGGAACCAGCAACTCAAAACAAGGATTTCTACTTAACCTGAAAGCTTGGCAGAAGAGAAGGGGGCAAAAAATATTGCATCTAACCTGTTGTGTTATGCCCTAACTCTAAAGCACAATGTTTTTCTCTTACTTCGGTAGTGCATATTTCAGCTTATAACATCTTCACATGGGATGTGCTTTGCTACTACACCCCACTCCCCCCAACCCACCTGGTACAGGAGCGCAGCTCAAAGCAAAGCACCCTCCTCTTCCTCTGTTCTGGACAGAGCTGGTGAGCGAGGACTAAGGGAGCAGAGCAGCCCCTCCCAAAGAGTGCCAGAAGGACGGAAATCCAGAAGGAAAGAGCATTCTGCAGACATCCAGTAGAAAGACAGGAGATGAATGGAAGGGTCGCGCCAGTAAGCCCAGAACATGTTCCATGCTGTACCATTCCGGGGCTGGCCCCCACCTCCCCAGAGAAATGCAGCCCAGCAGCCTGAGCACACCACGGGACTGCCCAGCCCTAACCAAGTCATTACCTGGCAGGAGGGAGAAGGTAGACAGGAGAGAAGTTTATGACTAAGGTGTTTAAGAAGTCTCCTAAAGGCCACGAGGACTGCTGCCCAAGGCTACGCTGAGTCTGTACACTGCAGTTACACAGCGTTCAGCTGCTCTGCTACCAGCTCGTTTCCATAACACACTAAAAGGCAACAATGGGCTGTTCTTGCTCTTGCTTAAAAGACCACTACAAACTAGCAGTAGTGACTTCTTACTGCAGATGTGCATCTTCTACAGAGCACGCTGTCCGACATGCTATAGAGATGCAGCAGCTTTTAGCAGACAAACACATTGGTACTATCAAACAAAAAAACCACACTAGTTTTAGGTGTGGGTAAAGAAAAAATTTCAAACATTTTCTCTGTTCTAAGAATAAAAAAAATCAATAATGTCTTAACTCAAGGGAAAGGATGTGATGGTGCGTGCTTTTAACTTGCTTCTCCCATTCTACATACATGCTCTTTACCATGAGGTTTGATTTGCTATCGCATACCATGAGCTGGCAGAGGTAAATACCACATGCCCATGAACTTGATACACGCAAAAGTGATCTACCTCAGAAGGGATGTCACATGTTCTTACCATATACTCCTTTGTCCAGGAGGAGCAAAAATTCATCCACCGCATTTCGCATCTCAGACTCAGTAAGATCCAGCAAAGAAACAACTTTGAAATCCAGCTGTCTTAACAAGTTGGTCAATTCATAGACATCCACCATCGGAGCCTTGAGCTGGGGGTGATTCCAGTAGCTCATATTTCCTATTAACAGAGCGACCTTGTCTGTTGCTGCCAAGACAAAGGGAAAACAAAACCACATCATGTTTATATACTGCAGGGGTTTAATACCTTTAAATTCCATTTCTTCCAAAGTGAAAATAGTATCTGATCTCACTTCAGGCACAATATTTCATACGATTGCAGAAAAGCCGTCCTATGTCAACAATGCAGTTCCACTCTCTTATCACCCCAAAAACCATTTCAGCATAGTCTGACAGCTGACATATCTGACCTGTGGCGCATCTCGCACTGGATACTCTGTCAAGAAGTGAGCCATTAAGGGTATCTCCTATTTCTTTCATTTTTCTGAAAGCACAGACAATTATCAAATTCCCCCATGAAAGAAATTTAATAAACATGAAAATTCTTATGGCAAGTTGCCAAAGCTGCAGCCAGTACTCTCCCAAAACTCTCAAATTTTCTTACGCTTCTTAAAAACCAAACAAAAAGCCATCACACAGAACGACCACTTTCACATCTCCATCTCTCTAAAACACTGTACATTTAGGTGGAAACTTTCAGAGGTCAGAAGTAAAAAGCCTTTTTTATGTTTGTTAGGGTTTCTCTTTACTGTTGCTCTGGTTAAAAACAATTACACAGAGATATGAGAAATATCCAAGATTCGGAGGGAAGTCTCCCAATATTGTCATAGTTTAAGATATGTTCATTTGATTTTAATAAAGTCCTAAGTAATTTGTCATAAGTAAACAAAGCAGCAATGAAAGAGGAAAAAAGTTACATTAACAGAAACTCCTTAGAGACCACCAGCCTTTTATCCCAAACCTGCACACTGAGTTACAGACGGGCACTTCATCAGAGCCAGGCATTTCCTCCCCGGTTTGGTCCTTCTCCTTTCCAACAGGAATTGTTGTCCCACAGCCGATTTAAGAATGTGATTAACAAATCCCAACATAACACATGTGCTATCCTTCTATCTTTATGAGCTTCAGCTCAGGATCAAAGCATCCACATGCTGTGCATTGAAGAGCTGAGCTTGCAGGGACAGCAGACCCTTCGCAGACAGACTTTCTATCACATCATCCTAACACCCCTGTCTCCAGCTGTCCAAGTATTCCAAGTAATGGTGTAACACGCTGGCTAAGCTGGTGGCCAGAGGAATCTGAAACAGTAAACTGTTGTAGACGCTCCACCGAGTCACTAAAAATACTGGTGCCCTCACCACAGTTTACTACTGAAAGGGCATGCAAGCATTATAGAGCTCTATAAAAACACTCAGCAGGCCCCCCTCCCTGCAGCTACTTACATGCAATGTGCTTATTTCAATAGCAGTGGCAGAAGAAGCAATATTCTATTTCCTAGATATTAAATAAGTATGTTCATTAGAGCAGCAAATCTACTTACCAACAGGTCTGTGACTTGATTGTTCCTGTAGGTCTGCTGAAAGAGATTACAAGAGCAGACTGTCACTAACTACAGTCATAGCTGTCAATGTCAGAAAATGAACCACGTCTTCTGGACAGCCTTAGTCCGCCTTGCCTCGCACGTTAGAGCTTCAGACAAAAAAAGTAGTCTTTTGTTTTGGTGTGCTGTTGTGGTGGTCTTTACCTGATTTCCTTCACCCTCTTCCAGCAAATGTAGCCTAACAGGACACAACTAGCTAGTTCTATAAATTAAGAGATAACAGATGCTTACAGCGTCATTTTGCATCTCACAAAGTGCACATCAGCGCTTTCAGTAACACCCGAAACGGTTCATCCCCTGCAAATGAGATGCAGACATGAGAGATGGGGGATGCTTCGGAGGGAAGACCACCTGTATGGGAGCATTCTTTTATCTGTACTCCACGGAGGGGTGGTGGAGCCACTGCTGTGCCCAGAGGGACAGGCAGGCGACAGGCCACAGCAGTACGCTTCAGTAACGTGTTACGCATCACCACAGGACCCCTCAGTAGCTACAACTGAGTCCTGGCTAAAGTAAACTTATCTTTGATGTCTAACCAGGAAATTATATGACTCTGTGATTTGACGTTTTGGAAATGCCATATCAGGGATAATATCTTACGGAGCACAACTCCAGGTCTGTGTTTCTATAATAAACACCAAAGAGGCTTCAAATCACATTCACTCACTCCGACATGAATTCAAGACATACAGCAGTTCAGCATGTGGCTGACAGCCAGACACCTTAGACCCTTTTCACCTGAAAACACCTGAAAAAGCAGCAACGTACTGAAACTTAGAGTCCAAAGAAGCCATAGACAAGGACACAAAAGTTATTCCCTTCTGTCTTTGTCCAGGTAGACGTGCAGTAGAAAAGACGATCTTTGTGTGATTTTACAAAGATAATAACAACTCTATGATTCACTATACTCTTCAAGTTAATTTATTTGAACTAGAAAGCTGTGCTGCTCTTAATAGGCCACCTGCCCCTGTTAAATGCCCCGTTGTAAAGACACCCAAATAACAAGCTATATGTGGTGAGCTGGCCAGGCTCCAGGGGTTTGTAGCATAAAATGAAGATGGGCAAAAAAAGTATTTCAAAACTTATCACTTACCTGATTTTTGGAGATCACTTAGATCTTCTGTGAAGAAACACACCAATACAATCATAGTTTAAACAAGAAGCAAAAAATAAATTTTTAGTAATAAAAATATCGTTAACTATGATGCCATTATTAATAGAAGCCAAATGTTAGAACACAAACTACCTTTCTAAAATATTGTCTTTGCATTTCTGTACATCTAACCTTTCATATGTTCATTCCACATGCAGAGAAGAGAAAATCCTACCTCAATATACTAAGTTACGCTAGATGCAGCTTTATAGTACAGCAGATCTCAAATCAAAGTTGAAACACATCCCATGCCTCAATCCCACAGGCACACAAGCAGCTTGAATGAATAAGGAACAGGATACCAGAACCATCCAACTGAAAACATAGGTGTTCGAAGGACTGCTGAAAAAGCAACATCCTGAGCAGGAAATCTTACTTCGTAAAGCCATGTGTACTTCAGGTACACTTTTCAAACACTCTAAGCTACCACAGGGTTCACCCATTTATTCTTAGAACACTGGAAACTATGGAAAAGAAAAAGACTTTGCGAAAGCATTTTTTTCCATTGTTGTTAGGTAAGCTGGAGGGCTTGCTGCCGTAAGAAGCCTCACATCTTTATATATGATCTCCTACGATGTACATTTTACAGACTTTGAGATGCTCAGTAATCAAGGGATGCTATCAACCTCAAAGGTCACAGTACACTTCCTCCTCATTGCAGCAACGCAAATAATAACAGAAATTCTTCTAATACGCTTGCTGGCAACAGCTCTTGCAGACACAGCTGGCAGTGGAACTAGCTCTATCCAGCTCTCTAAGGTCACCCAGGCTTCTAAACATCTTCAGCTTTTCTTGCAAGGATGTTGCTTCCTGAGCCCAGCCAAGGAAATCTCAAGACATTCACTAGAAACTGTAAGCACAGGACACAAAACCACTGCAAAACTCAAACAACTTTGAATACTACAGAAGAAGAAAGTAGATTTCTTTTCTAGATCATGGTGTGAAGGCAGAGAAGTGAGAAGCACATGCAGGAGCATTGTTGCATCACACATCAGTGTTTTAAAATAGACTGAAGCCCACACATGATTTTCAACAATCCGTCACCCTCATCATTAATTTTTAAAAATTAATTCAGAGCTGAAGATTTACTTTACCTTCTGTGCACTCCACTGCCATAGCTTTCCTTCCTTGTGTTTTAAGGCGGGCGGTGGGGAAAATGGGAAGACAATTGCTCTCAGTTATGAGAGTTAGCATACAAAGTTGAAGACATAGGTAACTTCCAAGCTTCTCTGCAATCTGGCTCATTTTACAGCAGTATAAATCAGCACCAACCACAACACTGTCTAGTAATTATTACTAAAACTCAGGAGTACTAAACTAGAATATTTATCAGGATAGAAAGAAATTTTCATATTAATTACACAACAATATTCCCAGATAGATCTGGAAGCTATACAGATCTTGTCCTCTTCAGTTTATTGCAAATACATGCACACACACTTTTAAACAGTGTTATGTTAATCTATTCTGCTTGCTATGAATTATCTCACCTGTGCCAACTACTGAAGGACTCAGTGTAACAGAGTTCATATCACCAACAAGAGTTAAACTGTTTTTCTGTTGTCAAGAACCATAAAGGAACCAGCTTGCAATCTGCTGACAAGCCAGGTACATGCCAGCAATGCCAAAAAGTGGCAGCATTTCTGTGCTGGTTGCCATAAAGACCCAAAGCACTTTATAGCTGATAAAGCTCTAAAATTCCACTTGCTGAGAGCAAGCACAGCTATTTTACAAATGGAAAAACTAAAAATACAGAAGGCACGTGCTTGGCTCAATACTGAAAGCTTCAAAAATAAATTCTAATGATATAGAAGAAACTGATAAATCAGCTGGCATGTATCAAACAGAACTCCTTACCTATTATGACTTCTATCTTCTGGCTGTCTTGATCTTCCCGGTCATTGAATACGTGACACCAATATGTCCCTTGATGTTCCACATCCACATAGGTGACCTGTGCAAGCATCATCACAGTCATCCCACCAGACCCCAGAACTCCTGTATCAGTTTCATTTAAGCCCACATGCCAGGAAGAGTGAAAACAAAAAGCAAAGCCAAAAGAAATCCAAAAGCTGCCGATACCCCCATTCTTCACTAAGCTGGGCAGCACATATGTTTTAGAAATGCTTTCAGGAATAGAAGAGAATGCAAATCCATCTCACAGGCTTGAGATGCATTAGGCGCTGCATGCAACAGCTCGCGCAAATCGGAGTGCTTTGCAGAGCAAGACAGAAAGAGAAGCTTTCACTGTGACTGATACTTAATCTTTGTCATGTCAATATGTCACGCCAATCCAAAATACACTATAGCCTTACATGCCATGACTACCACCTGAAACATGTTGAGGATTAAAATTAGTGCCCCTGAGAGCCTCAGAACAGCGTGAGCAAATCACAGAACAGGAGAAAACTTCTAGTGAGCACTTCCATAAGAGGTAATCAAGGCTATGAAGAAGTTATTTTCTTCAAGGAAGCTTTATGTGATAAGTTAAAGGTGGTTACACATTAGTCCCCCAAGGCTGGGACTTCGCAGTAACTTACCACGTAGACATTTTTGCTCCCATTTGCCAAGGGAAATCCATTTCTGAACCACTGGTAATGAGGAATTGGGTTTCCAACAGCTCCACATTCCAGTACCAAGGCATCCCCCACTGTCAGGTTTTGTGGCTGAGGCTGAATACAAATGCGCAACTTATTTTCAGCCAAACCAATTAAGCTCCCTTAAAAAAAAGGAAGAAAAAAAGAAAAGCAAGAGCAAGACAATGTAACTGCATGTAGACTAATAAGAATTGACAACGCAGGGCCACATCTTCCCGTAATTACAACAAACTGTTCTTATAGCAATGAAATCAGGTTACTTGTGTACTTGTTTAGTACTTGTGTACTAAAAACGAGTAGCAACAACTTTTGAGTTCTTCAGCTGTAAAGTAAAAAGGAATACACATTAAATATACCCCAGAAGTGAAAATAAGCAAAGCCCTCTCCGCATTATTTATTCCTGCCTCTAGGGCTACAAAGACTCCAGAGAAAGGAGAGAGTACAAAGAGGAGTAGCTACTGAGGGGTGGACTGAGGATCCAACTTGTGTGCGAGTGTGTATACACAAATAATGATTTAAAAGTTAAAATCAGGTAGTTTTAGCACATCCCTTTTCTTCTCATTCTAAACTGAGCATCAAACCTTATGGTAAATATACAAACACACTATACTATAGACTTAAACATCAGCCACCGACATGTCCCCATGTAGAAAGGTCTTTGGGAAAGAAACCTATTCAACAAACCCTAAATAAATTAAAGACTTGTCCAGATAATGTAAGTTTCTATATATGATAAAAATTATTGAATCAAAGTGCTGAAGCTCATGTTTAGAACACTCACGACACACACGAGAGTGCCCCACTGCAGAGGTCTCTGATCTCTGCGTTCTGAACAGTCCAACCAACTGGCACACACTACAACAAGCCCAGACCTACAGGTAAAGGTCACACCAGTGATCTTTGATCTCAGCCGTGAGGTCACAAGTCTTTACTTTTAGACTACACATGTAGACACACGTTTTGTCATCAGAGCTAACAATGACTGGCAGTTAGGGGGTGATGACATTTTCTTTTGCACAGCAAAAATCTGAAAAAAAGAAAGCAACCAAGAGAGCAGGAAAATAATAATAATTTAAAAAGACAATCATCAGCTGAAATAGAAGATTTCATACCTATCTGACATTTGCAGAAGCGGTACTGTCAGTGCCATCTAGTTAATCTGAAGCACCAGCAATACCAGGGCAAACGTTACAGGAGAAGGAGAGCATTCATTCAGTGCAAGCACCACGTACCCTTCTAGGTTTCTCCACAAGGACCCTAGGAGGGGAAGTTACAGGAAGCAGCAATTCATCCTGCCCCTCATCCAAAACACCCGTCCCACATGAAAACTCACTTCTGCTATGGCTCCTGGTTGGCCAAGAGTCATGGAACATAAAGCAAGGCACTAGTCTATGGATACCTGCTGCCCTTTAGTCACCAAACTTTTTGCCTTGAGTGTGAAACAACATACTGCTGTTTTTCTAAGACTTTTTTTTAGTTAGTCATGACAAGGCTATTCATCTCAGCCTCCTGGTCCCATCAGCAAGATCTAAAACTGCAGGCTTCTAACTGAACAGAACCTGAAGTAGGAGCAAAGGAAAAGCAGATGAAATCATTTGCTTAGATAAGGGACTGAGAATATGTTTGAGACTAAGATATAAAAAGGTCACCTCAAATGATATTGCAATAGCTTTTGATCTTTTACTGGAAGATTGGTTCTATCTATTTCCTTTTATATGTGGGATGCAAGTGGAAAACACCTTTGACTCATGAGACAAGCCAATAAGTACTCTACTACACAGCCTGAAGACAATGCAGCTGATTTCTGTCTTGCTCATCTTTAGGCTGATAGCAAGCAGGTTCAGGCTATTTAATTAGAAAGTTTATAAAGGGCAGACTTAGTGCATAAGTCAACATCTATTTAATGCAACTGACTGTTCTGTAAAAAACCTCAGAAAAATCAAAAAATCCCTACACACACCAGAAAACAAAGATATGCCACTCCAACAACCTCAGGAAACTGGAAATAAATGCAATATTAATATACTAGATCCAAGAAGTAAACTTCCAGTATCTTCTTCATGTTCTACTAACAAATTCCAGCACTAGCTGGATACTGCTGAGTAGACAGCTGTTTAATCTTACTTGCTCTCCGCTGTTATTCCACTCTCCTCACACTTCTCCCATTTGTAAGGTAGAACTTCTCTCTAGGAAGGCAAAGAACCTCCTTTACCTTTATTCTCAGACTGGCAGCACACAGATGAAGGGGAAACAAATAGTCCTGACTATCATGCCACAGAGCGGATGTTCAGAGTAGACTGTGTGTGTCCGCTCATTAGCCAGTTACAACAAGAGGTTAACAGGTAAACAACATGAGAGTTGAAGAACTGCCTTTCTGGACCAAGAATGCCCTAAGAATTCAAAGGATCTGAGACTCTCTGTTTTCCATCTTTCTACTCTTACTGGCCACTGTGGAACTTAATTTCTCTTCTGCTTACTGAGCCCTCTTTCACATCTGTGCAAGACTACAACGAGGACCCAAGTTCCTCTAACAAGTGGGAAGACAGACTCTTAGAAGACAATGTTTTTGCCACTCACCATGAGATGTACCCTGGAAGTCACAAACTTCAAGCCGTGCCCACCGACTGAACACAAAGGAAGATTCACTGTTCACCCGACAGATGTAAAAGCCTGAATCATTTACGTTCACTGGATTCAAAACCAGCTCTGGAGAATTACCGTGGGGAACCTAAATTACAGGTGAACCAAGAAATATTTAAATTTAGATTGATTTAATCTAAACCAGGATCAAACCTATAGATACTTATTTCAATGCCCAGAACAGCAGCCTCAACTCCTTCACTTACTTGAAACTTCTGGATGAGAAAGTCTTGTTCTACGTACTTAGTATCTCAGAGACAGGCTTTCTTCCAAGAATAATTCACATGCCTCTATTTAAGACAATTAAGTCAGCTGAAAAGCTCTTCCTGAAATTACTAATTTTTACCTTTCTCCACAAATAACTCAGACTAATTTCCTAAGCACTACTCCAACCAGCACATGTGCTCATTCAGCTCTAGTCTTAAGATATATTCAACTATGACCAGAAAATTGTAACATTCTTTCACAGAAAAATAATTTTTACTACATATATATTTTAACTGTAACGAGCAGGAAATGACTGTAACCATATTTTTTAAGCCATGTTTTGGATGATCTAGATAAACTTTTAGAAAGGCGTAGGAAATGAGTTGAAGAGTTTCGGTCCTAACAGCAATTTAAAATACCATAAACTTACTGCATTTTAAAACACAGTACTTAAAATAATTAAGAAAATAATTAAGAAAAAAAGCACATTCATCTTGTGGAAAGGTAACGAGAACCAGAAATGCGGGCATAAGAACTGCTGCTCAAATTCCAGAGATAGCAGCTCACGTACATTGCAGTATTTTACTGGAGAAGCCTGTGGCACCACCGAGCTCAGACCTTCAACTCTTCATTCCTAGGAAAGCAGCTTCCATCTGTCCAAGACCAACAACTGGCACTTGTTCCAGCGTGGCAGCTTCGGAGTGGCCTGTGTTAAACTCCTTGGTAGGCTGAGACAACTGAACTTAGAGATTCCTTACTGTCACATTCCAAGATTAGCCTCCAAGGATGAAGTGGTCTGAATATAAGGATCCACATTGTTTTAGCATATTGATAGGGTCATTTTGCAGCATTTCTTAAACTTCTGTTTTTATTAGCATATAGAGCACTCCTCCCTCATTGTAAATAAGAGTAATAGTATCAAAAAAAGTATCATCCAAAATCATTAGCTGTTATTTTCACCATTTGAAAATCCCTTATATTGTGTATCAACTATTACCTCTTTTTCCTGTTTGAACCACTGGTAATGCACAAACGGGTGTCCTGTTGCCCAGCAACACAGCTTGACGATCTGACCAGAGAGCACTGCTTGAGAGTCTGGCTGCACAATGATCTTTATACCTTTGAAAAAGAATTTACGCATAGGAAAGTTGGTAAGAAATACCATTCCACAACTTAAATTTGTATTTAAATTGTCCTTTGAGCAAAGAAAGCTTCTGCCATTAAATATACTTGAAAATAATTTGGTTGTATTGTGTACACATGCAGTTCCAATTATGTGGCTTTAAGACTTGCAAAATTATCTTCCATAACACAAAATTCATGCTCAGATTGATCAGTATTCTACAGAGTTCACCAAAGACTTAAAGTAGATCACTCTGACATTTTAATTTCAAGATACTTCAATCCCTCTCGCGCTCTATTCATGAAAGCAAATACTTCCAATGGCATCAGAGCCCTTCTGGGAAAGGTATTCCCAGTTTTAAGAGTTTGCTTGCTTCCAACAATTTCTCCGATTTGCTTATCTTCAGATTAAGACTAGGCATAGCCTAATCAAAACTGGATGGATCAGAACAGTAGTAGCTTAACTACAACAGAGTGTGGTTTTTTACTATTGCTCACGCAGGTTTATTAGCTGAAAGCTAAGGTTTCCACTTCATGCCTTTGACTCCTGCAGGGACAGGGCTGAGGTTTTCTTTTGCCAATATGCAAGGTAAAATTTTCCACTTCAAATTTTAACTGCCAGGAAATAGCATGAGTGAAATTCTGACACCAGTCTGATATGATCCAGTTATTTTCTTAACCTAGACCATTCCAGAGATCTTGTTACAACATGACCCCAAAAACAGATCCAGTGGTATAACCAAGGTCATCAGAAGAGGAGGGAAAGAAAAAACAAGTAGTCAACTGCGGAACAGGAAGTTTAACCTCATATTGCTCTCAAAAAATACACAGACCTATCACCAAGGTGTTCAGCAACACAGAGCTGATAAGCCATCAAAAAATTTCTTCGTTTAAAGCATTATTTGATAAGGATCGTAAAATGTATTTAAAAGTTCTAAGACATTTGATTCATAATTTGTTCACAGTTTCTTTTCCTGCAATTCATTCAGCGCTATACAGCTACTTCCTGCAAGCATCACCGAATTTAATGGTTCAAAAGATAACCTTCTGGCTCAATTTTCTGAATGATTGCAATGATACACAAATACTTCTTTGATTTCCTTGGAAAATGCAAAGCTTGAGTTTTACCATTGGCAATGGCAGACTAATATTTAGGGTTACCAGACTTTGAAGCATTCAGTGCAAATTAAGTACTCATAATCTTAACCATGATCAACCTGTTACGTTCTTAGTTTACACACCAGTCATTTCTGGAAACAGCCTCAACTACGCACATTCAGATGGAAGTGTCTGAAGTGCCGCAGTAAGAGACCTGCCTGCAGAGGAAGAACACCTCTTTGCTCTTGTTCCAGTCACCACAATGCAGCGAGGCTGCACAAGGGCTAGACCGTAATACCACAAACTGCACACTAAGCCTGTTTTCCTTCTCAGCCTGGGAGAAAGCTCTTTGCATTTCATTCATTTCCAGTAAGTTCACAGCATGACAAGATAAAAAAGGGGAAGAAAAAGAACAGAGAGACGACCCAAGGAACAAGATGCTGAGGCTTTCTCGCTATCAGAAAGAAGGTTTTAAAATCATTATTATTACTATTTTGTGTCTTTATAGGAAGAAGTTTCATGGAGTTAATCCAATGCGACAGGTAAGCCCCTGAGCTCTGAGAGACAAACAAGTTCTGAAAGTGGGTTCTGAGAGTCTGTGATTCTCTGAGAGATCCTTTGTATTGCTGCAAACGAAGTGATGTCCCAGCTTGTAGCAACACCTCTTTGCCATAAGGGTACGGAAGTGGTACCACTGCCAAAACAGACACCAAGCAGCATCAAAACTGTATCCTCATTAACCAGGACACTCAGAGGCTCACAGAAGTTTGTGTCTTTTTAACTGCATGAAGGAACTTGAGCACTTTTTGCTGTATTAGAACAAGTGGGCAGTTGCAAATGTGTAGTTTGACTTCTAGTATCAACCACCCCTGAGCATTTAAATAAACTCACCACAAATATCAAGGCCTACCACTTCTTTTTCAACAGTTCAAAACCCTTTTTGACCTAAACTTTCTCCAGATACCCTTTGCTTTGGTTTCTCTTGGTTCCACCTTCTATGACACTGCCCTCTCCTCCTTAGAGGAGGCTGAATCCATTCTATCACAGATCCTACTGTTCTGTAAGAGATTAACAGGAAGATGTATAAGAGCATCTCTGCGGTTTCAAGGGGTCTTCACAGAAGTCTGTGTATTGGCTTGTTCTCCTCAGTACAAGGATATCTTAGCTATTTATCCAGTCCCCCAACTGATACCACTATCTCACAATCCTGCGATGTGGCAAGTTCCTGTTTTACCCAGGAGTTAGTCTTTGTTACATATTTCAAAACATAACTTGACTGACAGTCACACAAAAATCCTCAGTTCAACAGTGGTGATACTTGAGATGATCATGGACCGACACTTTGGCTCTGTGCTGGCACTCTGTGGGACAAACATGAACCAGGACCACTCTTGTTTTCAGTACTCTGCCAGCAACCACCATATGAATAGTAAGAAGGAAGAAGCATTCCTAGTGCAGGACAGCAAACTACCCTCTCTACCTCCACCTCGGCTCTTGTCCCTGTGAGCATGACCCGCCCACAGATACACCACTGGTTGCCCTCTCCCCGCCAAGCCTACAGTGGGACGCTTCAGCTCAACTAAGCGACCACATAACTCAGTCACACCTCATTCAACACACCATGGTCCTCCTAGTATAGTAAGAAGTAGCAGCCTTAACTAGATTAAATGGCTGCAAAGCATTACTATAATTTACTTGAAAAATTCCAAGGCTATCTTAACAATGGTTCTCAGCCCACAGCTGCTTTTCTCACGCTGCTCAAAGAATAGGACAGCTTATCGGTGTGGCCAAGAGCTTGTTAGGCTCATTTCTACTTTCCACTCTGAAGATAAGCTTTTTGAACTTCCTAGTAAACTGAATTTCACCAGGATCTGAAGGAGAAGGACATTAAAAAGTGCCCTGGCTTTGTACTATAGCAAGAAGCACTTGGGTACTTGGTCTTACCCAGGCATTCCCTTGCAGTGCCCTACTTCCTCGACTTTCTGTGAAGAAGCAAGTTGAATGTGTTAGTAGAAAATAATGCTAAATTAGCCTGGTTTTCCATTCAATTAGCAAGCTGGACTACATCCAACAGGCTACAGAACTGGCACTAATTGGACCCTTCTCCTTCAATTAGGGTAAGCTCTGAACTGCAGCTAACGAAACCGGTAGCCTGAACAGATGGCTGGCAACGCCGCTTGTCTTCCTACCTCACCCATTTCAGTTCTGTAGGCATCTCCCAGAGGCATAGCTGGATACAGAACCCAGGTCAGCAGAGGGAATGGCAGCACCTGTCATATCCATGCAGCCAAGACCAAGTCTCCGGAATACTGCTTATCTACTTGGCTTACTTTTAATGTCAGAATCATACAAGCCAATTACTGTTAATCATATGAATAACAATGACTACAAATCAAACACCAAAGATATTTTTACTTACTGCAGAAAATGAACACTTCAGTGATTCCAGTGTAAAACACACAGTTGCCATGAAAGCACAAACCAGAACTGACCTGAATGGCTGAGACAGTGGAGAGCCTCTGTATGCTCCAGGGCCTGCAAGAACTCCATGAGCTCCACCACAGTGCAACCCCGATCTCCCAGCAGCTTCAGGAGACTCCAGCTGGGACTTCCTTCTGGCTCTAGCACTTGGAGGGAACACTGCTCCAAGTCCAAAGGGCTACAAAGCAATATGAGAAAAACATGGCATATACTTTATTAGCACGTTTTCCTCAGAAAGGAGCAGAGTTAAAAATAATCTGTAGCCAAACAAAAAGATGCAAAAAAACCCAAACCATACAGATGGGAAATTCCTCCCTGATTTGGACATATTTGTGGTATTTCCTTCAAGTTTCGGAGTTGAGTGCTTATACGGTGACACCTCCACAGACAGTGGTATTAGTGACCTGCATGCTATGAAGCGAGAGATGCTTGTCCCCCAAAATTCCGACAGACATATTAGGAAATCTTCTAATTTTCACTTTTTAAAGTCTCAGCAGAAAAAACAAGTACACCACCTTTCATTTTCATGTGCCCAATTCAGAAGCAGTAAAGAGTGAGTCAGAATCTAACTTGAAAGTCCAAGACGACTTTGAATTTCAGAGCAGTTATTACAAGTGACTGCTGCAGCTTAGCTGAAACACACACCCACTGCCACGGTGCCGCTACCTGCTCCAGTAAGTTCATCTCCAGGTACAAACATGCAGAGTTTTGAACTTTGGTGTTAAGTCTTCACGCGCTTCCAGTCACAGCAGATTAAAAAAACATAGATAATGAGGAAATGAATACAGCTAATGGAAAAGGAATGCAAGTTGATGTATTCCCACTAAAAAGATTCATCAGCGTCTCTTTTATTAAATCACAGTGCCGTGCAAACCTGGAGGGGAGATAGTTTTGCTGATCACGTAGAATTTAGTAGTATTTGACCGCATAATACAGAAGAACAAACAGCCACGGGCCCTAGAGAGAGGTCACATTGTAGTTCTCCGGTTCTCTGTCCCTACATTAATAAATTCACTCTTAACAGAGAGGGAACATCTTCATAGCGTACATTCATGCTGCACTTGCAACGCCTCATTTTTGGGGGGCATCCTCTGAACAAAATCTTGAAAAGCCACAGGAAGTAGAAAGATCAGGAAGCGATCTAGAGAATGTGACCTCGGCAGAGAGCCGAGGGCAGCGAAGCCGCTCACCCTGCCGGGGACGGGAGGGGCGGCGGGGCACGGCCAGTACAAGGGATGCTCTCGGGCTGCGAAGGTGGCAAAGCAAAACTCCACCCTGCTCGCCCCCTCTTGCCGGCAGCCTCCACGCAGCACCCGGCAAACACCTCCCGGAGGTGGGCGAGCTGCCCTCGGCCCCGCCGGCCCCGGCCACGGGAGCTGCGGGCTCGGGACGCGGCGCAGCCGCTGCCCTCCGCTCCGGCACAGCCCCCGAAGGCGCCCGGGAGCCCAGCCGAGCCCACGCCCGCTCCCAGCCCCGCCGCCGGCCAGGACCCACACGGCTACACCGAGCCGAGGGGCTGCAGCGCGGCCCCGGGAGCGGCTCCGGGACGGACCCAGCGCGGCCCCGGCGGCCCCCCGAGCCCCGCAGCCCAGAGCCGCGGGCTGCCCCGGCCGCGCTTCCCGCCCGCTCCCACAGGCCGTCCTCACCTCAGCCGGACCCTGCCGCGGCTCCCCGCTCGCTGCGCCAGGTCCCGCCAGCCCTTGCCGGGCGCTGCCCGGTCCAGCAGCTCGCTGAGCCTCCGGAGCAGCGGCTCGGCCAGGCGGCTGAGGGGCAGGGACCCCGGTGCGCTCCGCACCGGCTCCGACATCGCCCCTCTCCCGCCTGCCCAGCGGCTGCGAGCCACGGCCCGCCCGGGGCGGTGCTCCCGCCCGGAAGGACGCGCCGAGCGCAGCCGCACGGAGCAGCACGGCTCGGGGCAGCGTGGCCCGGCGCGGCTCGGCTCGGTGCGGCCCAGCTCCCCTCAGGCGCCGCGCAGGTTCCCACCCTTGCCTGAGGGATCCCCGCCATGTCCGCGCCTGGGAGGCCTGTGGGCCTGCACCGGGAAAGGTGCTCCCGGGCTCCCGCGCCGCGGCCGGGGCTCAGTTTGACCCATCGTGAAGGGGGAAAGTTGGTGTCTGACCTCGAGGCCGAGGCCTGCTGCCAGCGTGGGCAGCGGGCGCTGAGGAGGGCAGGCATGGCCGGAGAGCGGGAGCAGCTCTCCTGGGAGCCGGATAGGGGGATCAACCTGGCAAAGATCGTGTGACCTTGAGGTCACGGGTGTCGCTTTGAGGAGAAACAGCCTTGTCTGGCCACAGCCAGCACAGCCACGGGCTCTTCCCCATGGCACACACTTTCCCTCAGCCTGCTGTCGGCTCCCAGACAAGGGCCCAGCCGAAGGTGCCGTACCTGACTTCAGGGAGGGAGAGGACCTGCTGCTGGAGAAGGGTCTCCCAAGGAGATGTTCCTGTGGCTGCTCTCCATTCCTGCTAATGGACAGATGAACGTGGCCATGATCTAAAGGAAAGTGGACTTAGGTGCCTTAGAAAGTAATTTTACTAACATTTCTAGTCAGTGATCAAGCATTCACCTGTGGCTGCCTGCAGCAGCACAGCGTTGAGGCCACCCAGGCACCACTGCTGTTCGGTGGAGGCTGTTGTCTCATGGGTTGGATGGCACTAGTCAAAATGGGCTCCACCCATCTGCCTGCAGAGCAGATGACAGTACAGCACCTCTCCTGACTTCTATGGGGTCCAGAATATCTGAAAACAACAAGTAGATGTGAAGAAATCGCATTGAGTGGCTTTTCCCTCTGTCGTTAACCAGTAGTTTTTTCTCCAGATGGAGGTGCAAAACCAATGTGCAAGGCACAATGGATACAGGTAAGACGGTGAATTTGGCTTCCTGATGTTACGTAGTTATCCAGGGCTGTGTATGTCTTGGCTGCTAGGAAATAGGTGCCTTCACCCTCAGCCTGTGGTCTGGGCGTGTTGGGTGTCTTCTACAGTGTCAAACAGTTAAACTAGCTCAGGTTGAATGCTTTCAGATCCTGGTCTCTCATTTCTTTGGGGATTACTTTGACTATTAGGCTATCACATAAGACATAGATATCCCTGCTGCTATTCCTGAATGAGGATGGTTGTAGGCGCTATGTTTGTTGCTGAACAGACCGGTTTCCTATCTGGGTGTAGATAACACTGGGAGCAAGAAGTATTTAGCACAGTAGTATCTCATAACCAATTTTAGTTACGCTTTCGGCAAAATGGTGCAAGAAAAACCTGGCACAAAGTTAGCTTTTCAGCCATTTCTCAGAGCACTTTTTGCAGTTCATTAAAGTTCCTCCTGTGTGAGTCTTGGCTTCTTGGGTAACAGGAGTGGGAATACTTTCGTATTTCAGAATTCACTTATTTGCCTGGGAGGAATGTGAATTGTTAGGTGAATTTTTATGTAGTGATTATTAGGAGTTCATTATCCACCTTTGGTTTCCTCAACCTAGTTCTTAGGGATTGCAGATTTTCTCATACTCAGCAGAACTTTTGCGTGCTTAACTTCAAGCAAGTAAGAAATTTCCAGTGTGCCTAGCAAAGCAACTAAGCACGCTTAAGCATGTGCTTTAAAAAACAAGCCAGCGCTTTATTATGAAAAGCCAAGGCCAACACTTCCTCTTTCTAAGGCCATGAGGAAATTCCCGTGGACTTCTATGGACGTAGGATGTACCCTCTCATCACTGCCAGCTCTGCCTGGCTGAGGTTTTCCCAGGAAGAGCCATCTGCTGCATGTAATGAAATAGTCCCTCTTAAAAGTCAAACTGTTCTGTGATCAGACTCACTATCCTAAGGTCACACTAGCAAAACAACCCCGAAGCTTCCAGCCAGCGTCTCAGCTCTGAAACAACATGCGTAAATTAAGTGTCTTTTGTCTCATAACACAGAGTCAAGCCGCAGGCCTGGCCCCCTTCTAGAACTTGGAGAAAGAGCACTCACAGGTAAGTGCACTTTTATGGTTTGAGAAGTCAAATTGTTTATACTTATACAGTTACTTGTCTGCTTTTTTTCTCCTCTCTGCAAATAGAATGTGTATCAGATGAAAAAACAAAGAAGAGCAAGTTAGTTTATTCTAAATGCACTAGGCAAATGTAGTGATTTATACTGTTACTGAACAGGAAATACGATTTGTTACTTCTGCTGCAGTATGGTAATTTTTGCTCATCTTGACTGATATTTTTCCTTTTTAAACGTGTTGCTTTCAGAATTCTGCTGAATGTTTCTAAAATTACGCTCTGGTACTATTGCCACTGAGTTTCGGCAAGACAAACAAAATTGCAAAACTTGTTTGAAAGCAAGCTTCCTTCTCTAAAGAACATGCAAGTGATAGTAGGTATCCCGAGACACGCATTTTGTTCTTTCTAGATATATATTGGATGGTCTAATACTCGTTAGGTAAACATTTCCTCCATTCCTGAGAAAAAAATCTCGTCACTCGGTAGCATGTAGATGATTGTCAGGCTGCATGAATTGCTCCTGCTGACAGTGTCAGATGCTTGACATGTTAAAAATAGAGTAAGACAGATCAGTGTTAGGAGTTGTGCCGTGATTGCTTATTTTAATTACTCTATATTAAGGTCTTTGTTAGAGATATGCAGAGCCAGTCATTTATTCTTCTTACATTTAGCTAACAAATTATGGCTGTGGTGTTTTCTTTATACTGTGGTGCTCCTTACGGTGGGTGTTCCACTAATATAAAAGTTGTCAAAAAGCCTCAGAAGTCGGAAGCTGAGGAAGCACAATATATCACAGTGTATTTGGCCAGGTCATACTTTCCAGACATCTGCTTTTTGAACAGCCAAAACTTCCCTGATGTTTTTCTTATCCAAACCCTTTTGATACAATAGATACATGATAATTGGTTTAGGTAATACAGGATGTTGCTGATTTGTTTTCTCACATTACACACAAGTTTGCTGCTATACATGTTTGATTTGATGTCTTGAAGGATTTATAGAAGAGGAATGTGGTTATAGTTACTGTGTTTGAGCACAAGGGATTCCAGACAGGACGGGGTCGGGCTGTGAGATGCAGTCAGTGAGATGTAAATCCTGGCACCCACGGCTTCTCCCTGCTCTTACCCCACCCGATGTTAGACTCTATAGTGAGTACAGGGCCATATAAATATGTGCTATAGCCTTGTTGTGAATAGAGTTTGCAGGGTTACAGTGGAATTCTAGAATCTCCGTTTCTGTTGTGGTGGAGATTCCAACTTGTACCAAGTAACACCATTTAAGAATGTAGGCATGATCACAACACTGTGGGAAAATGCTTTTACGGCTGTCTGGCACATTCACTTTGGAGGGCTTGTGTCAACTAAGAGTGGAGGAAAGCAGATCAGAGATTTCACGTGGAGTTTGATTCCATCGGTACTTATGAATGCGTGGAATAAAAAGGATTCACAGAAACGTGCCAGTGTGGATGAAACTTTTGAAGGAAAACTTTTAATAAAGGCTTTGATTCTGTTGAAGGAAAAGTTTAAAAGAGAACATGAAAATAAGCATTTAAATATGGCAAAACATGCATGGCAACCTCCTTGAAAAAAAACCGTTGTATGTTTCCATTCAGGGAATGCAACACCTCCTTTAGGAAGTCTAAACTGGTGTGCAGTGTCTGTGTTTATCGCATAACAGGGAAAGTCTGTGTTCTGTTTGGTTTTGTTTTGGAAGGAGAAAAATGCTAAACTTGGGGAAATTGCTACAAAATGAAAAATCTCTGTTGAGAAATAGCCTGGATGAGGAAGTGAAAAAATGTGTGTATTCCCAAACGCAAAAGAGTTGGCAGGCTGGGAACAGGGAGCAGATGGAATTACGGCTATTGATTTCTTAGAGGAACCTTGCAGCTATGCAAACCGTATGGAAACTCTTTGCCAGAAAGTTAAGACATGTTTCCAGGGAGAATGGAGAAGGAATTTGCGTTAATCTTGGACTATAACTGCATTAAAGCAGGACACTGAGATTTCATAGACAGCTGGGTGACAGGATGAGTATTATACCCTGGGTGCCGTGGTTGGTCACTCCGGAAAGGATCTCTGAGTTATTTGCGTGATTAGGCCTACGGCATCTTTGTATCTCTGCGACCCAAGTCAGGGTGATGAAAACGCAGGCTTTGTTACCTGTAATATTTCATTTTAAGCTACTTGCTACAACAAGTTCTTTGCTAAGCCATCTATTGCCGTAAACGTTATTCTTCTGGTTCTCCTATACATATGCTTGGCATCGCTGTGACTTTCTGTCTGTGGTACGTGGCCTTTTGTGCTTCATCTTAAACAGTACAGTTGTATTTACTGACAGCAATGCAGGTAAAGTCCTGCTTCCCTGAGTGCTGTAGAAGTCAGTAGTCACAGACACAAACCTTCTTGTGGCCAGCACTTCACCCCAGACTTTGCTGTTGACGTCCACACTGTCTGCCCTTTGCGTTCCTCAGCGCTCGCTCGGCACTTGGTGCTGGGGATGAGGACCTGGCCAGGCTGCGCAGGACTCCGCTCTGTCCCTCGTGCCCGGGTTGTGTCTGTGCCGAACACAGGGCAGGGAGGAATAGGGTGTGCGCCGTGCTCCTTCCAGCATGGTGCCAGGGCTTGGATACAGATCCAGGCTGGGGGAAGTTCTGCCTAGTTCCTCCTTTTCGACACTGCCCCTTTTATGTTTTTCTTGGGATCATGTGATTAGTGGAGATTCCTTTCTGCTTTTTTTTGTTGTTTCTTTACGCTGTTGCTGCTTTCTTTCCCTTTAATCAATATTACAACATCTTGCCGTCTGTACCAGCTAGCTTTCTGATGGGATCTGCACAGTGAGTTAGCATTTCTCCTCATCACAGAGGAAGAGTTTGTGGTTCTTAGTGTTTCAGCTTGGAGTTTTTTCATGTTTATTCTCAATGAAGTCTAATTATACCCACCAGCTTTCTTTGTGGCTAAGCTGCCTGCCAATATAACATCTGTATAAAGGGATGTACGAAAATGGAGATAGTGCAAGTGGAGAAGGAGCTATTGGTAGATCTAAAGTTTAAGAGGATAGCCTAGGGGATAATAATTGTTTTTCAGAAGGGTAAATCCAGATCCCAGAGTTTGGGCTATGGAGTGAAGGTGATAGTAGGAAACTCTGCGGGCACTTGGGGAGTTTGTTGTCTCGGACCAAGTACCTCAGAATAAACGATGGAGTACATCAGCAAATACTCCAGTGACTCTCTGAACAAGATCCATCTGATGGAGAAGTGTTAAAAGCCTGGGTGAGCAGACTGCACTGTGCACACACATCCAGAACCTCCTCATGTACACACACGTACCAAGGAGAAGAATTGTGCTTTTTGAATGTGGGCTTGTGTGGAGGAGTTCAGTGAAAGTTAATCCTTGACCAGTTGAGTGAAAGGGATCTGCCAGATGTTGTGTGGCCCCGCAAGCGTGGACAGTGGCAGATAAGTTACTGAAGACATGGTCTGTGTGATCTAAGGCTATTACAAACACATTATTTATGGAGCTATCCATTTTTCTGGTGTTTTCAGGTATCCCCGACCCACTGTCAACTTGGTATAAAGAGACCAAAATATTAATTGATGGTAGGATATTTAGTATGGAACACAGAGGGGTTTATCTGTGTCCCTCCTCCTGCGTGTTTATCTTAGATAACCCTTTGGGGGGCTAACGCAGGTTCCCCCTTCGCACTCATGTGTGCTGATGTGGGTGTTTTACAGCGGCTCACTTGCAGAATGGGTCTTTATGCACTGATGGGGAGTCGTGACAGACCGAGACAATGCTTTGGCTGTCAAAGCCCGTTCGCTTCTATTGATTGTGCTGCAGTTCTGTGCGCGGTTGGGCGTAGATCAGGTGCCCATTGTGCCAGGCAGCCATGGGTACACAGATGGTCCCTGACCCGAAAGGCTTGTGAGGTGATGATAAGGCAGAGACAATCCACGGGCAGAGACTGACAGGGCCCGTGGAAGGGAGGAGGAGCGAGTGCCTCGGGAAGATAGGAATAAATCCCGCTGAGTAAGGGTGTGGGCTGAGTAGGACTGTACAGACAACAGAGATTACATGATGAATAGACAGGACATAAGAGAAACCTTCAGAGAAGTAGTAAAGGGCATTTTTTCCACTGACTGTCAAGGATATGAACCCCACAGAAAGACACAAATTCCCTCCTGGACTTGTAGAATGCGTGAGCTTTCTGTAGAAATAACTTCTGTGAATGTAAAAATGCTTACAAAGGAAGTTTTCCATTTTGCTTATAACTAAGTAAAGTAGAAAATATGTGAGGCAAGAGAAAGGAAAATTTATAGCCACTTTTAAAGCTTAATAAAATGTGTGTATTTTTTGTCATTTAAAAATTTTTTTTGCTAACCTTAGTATTAAGCCCACAGTTCCTTCTGAAATCATTAGAAGTGGCGTTGGGTCCAAAACCGCCTGCAAAATGACTGTTACTAAAAATTAAACTCATTCAAACATTGTTCCTTCTGTGTTAAAGTGTAGTTTTTCCAAAATGTTTTGGTCTTGGTTGGACTAAATGCTCAAGTGTTGAACATTTTTTATATTAAAAATAAGTTTCAAACTGGGAAAAATGTTGGCATTTTAATGAAAATGAGTTTGAGCAGTCAACATTTTTATTTAGTGATGGAATTTCAGACAATATTTTTACTATGAACAAGTTTTTCAAAACCGGTACAGTATTAAGACAAAGCATGAATTTTAAATAAAAAAGCATTTTTGTCTGAGAATTTACTTGAATTTGGTTTATTATGTATTTTTCATAGAGAAATGTTGAGTGATTGTTTTAGCCATTTTGATGCTCTTTCAGCCGTTCTTTTGCATAGTATTATTTGAAACGGATTGGTTTTTTGCAAACACTTTTTGTCCTCACATGAAAGGATTTTGGTGACACATCTACAAATGTCTTTACTGCCTATTGCTGCCTTGATAATCTCACTGTTCCAGGTTTTCATCAGTTCTGTGTTTCTCCTAAGCCATATCCAGCTGCAGTTCTCCGTTAGGGTTTTCATACTGCTGCCAGCTCTATTTCCCCAAATCTGTAGCTCCTCGGGCGCTGAGCTTAGGCAGAACAGCCCCTGGTGATGGGTGTGCGGATTTCTTCATGGGGGCGGAGACAGACCTGAGAGAAGGGCGGAGGGAGGGGAAGCCAGCAGGTCCAGGGATAGTGGGTGAGAAATTCAGATTGCAGCTGCTCAGCAGTGGCCATTTGTGACCCAGGAACGGCCTGTCATGGGGCACAAGAAGGCCCACCTGCAGAAGGGGTTCAGCTGCCGGGAAGCAGGAATGCCAGACAGAACCAGTCCCTGTAAGGGAGTGAAGTTTCCCTTGGTGGTGGGGTCAGAAACAGCCTCTGCTCTGTCTTGTAGCCATCCTGGGATGGAAGTGCTCAGGGGCCACCTTTGGGTTGTGGAGCTGGCCCAAGGGATGGACCCAGGGCCGGGCTGATGTGACCATGCCACTGCTCAGGGACGGGTGCTGGTGCCAGGGTATGTCAGGAGTGGGCTCCTGGCGATCTTTGCAGACTCCTTGTAGAGCTGTTGTGGTGGTAGGAGTCTGCCTAATGCATTCTTCAGTAATTGATTGTTTTTATTTCAGCACAAACGGATGTTTAATTAATCTCAAGGGGTACCATAAAAATTCCCCAACAATCACCATGGTTCTGATCAGTAGGAGTTGGAAAATATGTTTAAAGGTCATTAGGCACCTTTCTTACCATTCCTTTCTAAAACCTGGTGGTGTTAATGTCTCCTGTGTGGCTCTGCTTTACTGTCCTCCTGCCATTAGCTAGCACCTGATGCAGCAAGCAGCATCATTGCTTTCCAGAGCAAGACTGGAGAAAAGCAGCCAGAACACCCTGATACATTTAAATGTTCTCTGTCTTCTTTACAGCAAGTTCAGAAAAAAACCCCACCCCACTTTATTAGGAATTGAGCTTCTTTTCAGGTTACTAGTCAATAGCGGATGACAGTGACCTCCCATTCATCTTTCCTCAGTGAATCTCATTATGCCTCTTCCATCACGAGAGCAGCTGAGAGGGAATTATACTAACAGTTCTCTTTCCAATTTCTGTCTAAATTCAATAATTGAAATCATGGTTTTATTTAATATCTTCTATTTTATCCCCAGGTTAAAAAATTGTCTCATCTTGGGTGGAAAAGCAGCATTTGTTGCAGTTTTCCTCATGGAACATTATTTTGCTGTAATTTCCACTGTTGGATCTGACAGAACACGCAGCAATCTAATCTAATTTTCATATTGAGAAACCTGGCAGCTCTTTTCCCCTCAATGTCAAAATGCAGCTGAACTAAGCTAATGATAGCTGTGTAGGACAACTGCTTTCGTGAACAGTATTCATGAGTCAATCTGCATTAAAAAAATGTTGCCAAGGCTCTTTTCAGCTGGGAAAATTACCATGCTTTTAAAATATCTTACACCCTCCAAAAAACAGGAAAGAGGCATCTGGTCTTCTGAAAAGCAAAGATGAAAGCAGATTTGAAAAAATGCAACAGAGAACATCAGGCAAATACACATTTAAGGGGAGCTGGGTGAATGCTGAGGGGTAATTCCATGGTGCTATAATAAAATGGATGGGGAAAAGATTAATCTTTACTGTTGCATTTTTTTCCCTGTTAAATATTTATATTGCTTAGAGTTGAAATGGAAAGCAAAACACGATCAGAGCTCTGAAAGGCTGAAGATAATGGGATCCAGTGCCTTTTTTCTCCAGGCTCTTGTTGCACACAAGGTTTAGATTGTAGTTCAAAGGCCTGCATGAAGCAAGTGCAGAGTATTGGCCCAGAGCCAGCTGACAGGTGTCCGCGTTGTTTGAAACCACTACAGTATGCACTAATTCTCCTCTTCTTGTCCTCTTCACCAGGGAAGCCCTTATGATGGTGGATTTTGACCTAGACTGCTTCTCAGGCTCAAAGGTGGTAGTCTGAGGAAGCCTGCACATCAGCTTCCTGCCCTGTACCTACTGCGTGGGTAATCATAGAATCGCAGACTGGTTTAGGTGGGAAGGGACCTTTCAAGGCCATCTAGTTTCAATTCCCCTGCAGGGACACCTGCAACTAGAGCAGGTTGCTCAGAGCCCCGGCCAACCTCACCTGCAATGGTGCCAGGGATGGGGCAGCCACCACCTCTCTGGGCAACCTGCGCCAGGCTCTCACCATCCTCAGCATCGAAAATTTCTCCCTTCTCTCTAGTCTAAATCACCCCTCTTTTTGTTTAAAACCGTCAGCCCTTGTCCTGTCAAAACAGGCCCTGCTCAAAAGTAGCCTGAAACCTTCTGTATGTCGCCAGTGCTGTGTACAGCCATGCCTGTTTCCCCCTCTTTGTTTCATACTGCAGAGCATCTCTCGCCAAGCCGCTGTGACCAGGCTGGCTTGCACTACTGTAAAGCTCTTTTGTCATCTTCTGTGCCTTCTGACCACTTCCCTCTCCTCTCTCCTTTCCTCTGATCCCCTCATGGACTCCAGAGGCCTTCTGCTTGCCCAGGTTGCCTGTTCGGAGGTCCCAAAGCCAGCAGTGCTGGGAGAGGGTGCTGGTCTGGTTGCTCCATCTGCTGTCCTTTGTTTGCACTCCTTTGTGTGCATGGAGTCAAACTGTTTGTCACACAACCTAACATTGTCCCGTCTAGTATCTTGCCCGTGAACCATCTTCTCTTCCTGCTTTTCACCTCGCAGGTGGCTGGGTGGGGAAGGTGCCTGTGGCAGGGTTTGCCTGAAGGAAATGAAAACGCACCTAGCTGCTCTGTGCTCTGTACGCGAGCAGCAGATTCCAAGCAAGCCATGCAGGCCCCTTGCTATTGAGCCATTCAGCTCTAATCTAGCTCCCACATATTTTCTTGCTCCATGGCTTTGATCAGCGTCTGCAGCAGACTGCGACACGGAGCTGGGTGCTGACAGGTCCAGTGGCAGCTCTGCCTGTGGCCCTGCAGGGAGCAGATGGAGTGATAGAGAGTGCTTGAAAGGGCATCTGCAGAGGTTGCTGTGCTGGATGCTGGTGGCTGGTGATCTTGCAGCCAGGAGAGACATCAGCTAAAAAAGTCACAATGGGAAAAGGAGAATGAATAGAGGTGTCTTTCAATTCCTTCATCAGATCAGCAGGATGGCAAGAAAGTTTTTCCTGCTGCTCTTCATGCCATACCAGTTCTGTGAATTAAAATAGGTCACTACTTTTCAGAGGTTTTAGTCTGGCATCCTTCATGAGATCAAATTTACTTGAAACTCAGTTCTGCTACGGTACTTTCTCCAGTGAGTGGATCCCTGGATAGTGGAAGAGTCCTGCTGTGATTAGCGTGGGTACCCTGTGGCGAGGAATGACCCAGGGTGCCTCTAGTGTACAAAAACATCTCGAGTATTTAAACTCCCAAGATTTGGGAATGCTTAGGAAACAAGATTTTTTTAACAGGAAGAGAGGTGATTCCATATTTCTTTGGGTTCAGCTAATGGAAGCCTTTTGGCATATTCCACTTAGTTTTGTGTAAGTTCTGCATTGCCACACCGTTTTGCCACTGCAGCTGTTTGAAAGCAAGGCTCGGTGTGAACTGGAGGTTGAAGCTAAACGTTTCATTGTTCTCTCACCACAGAAATGACAGACACCAAGCCAAAATACAACAGAACTGCTTTAAAGAGAAATAGCCCTCTAAAATCTACCCAGGGTGATTATTCTAGGTATTTCTACAAACAGATTTTGGAATGTGTGTCCCTAGGATACCAGTTCTAGGAATAGCCTACGGTTGTGCCAGTGTGGCTGCCACGGTCGTGGGCACTTGGTGCCTGTAGAAGCCGTGCACATAAGAACATTTACATTGTCTGCAGATGACTGTTTGCACTTAGAAATATCTAAACGGCGTGTGCTGAAGCCTATTGTGTGCTGCTACCTGTATGTGCAGGAGTGCTTGAGAATTTGTTTTCCTACCTCAAATCACTCCAGACGCTTGCATTGTGTTGCCATTAAGTGTTGTTGTGTAGATATCTGGGTTATAGTTATTGCTTTAATGTTTGTTCTTGTTTTTTAAATAATTATTTATTTATTTTGAAAATACTTGCAACTATGTGTCAACCGGCCACCTTTTAGAAAATGCATATAATCATTTTAGAACTCATTTTAAACTTCAGGTTTCTTTTATTTGCAGGTGCACAGAGCAAGATCTGCACTGCATTGAACAGTACCTGGAAACAGTTTGACAGCTAGAATGACCTGCTGTTCAACTTTTGTTGAACGGGAATCGGATACAAAACCCCCTCAGAATTCATCATTGACCTAAATGACAATGTGGGAGACTTCAGGGTGGAAGGAGTTACGCAAGAGTTACCCCTGGGAGGGTGACCGCATGTTGATTTCGCCAGATTCTGACTATAAAAATCAGCAGTTTACTGCTTGAGAAGCTTAGAAAAGCAGAAGTATTGTTTCCATTAGAGAAATCCCACGGACGCTTGCCTGACATGGAAGACAACATGGATGTAAAAAATGTATATAAAACTCAGGAAAGTGTTTCCTGCATAAGGGGTTTGTCAGAGGATGGTGGTGGCCTAAACCATTTTTACTGTACGGTCAGCATGACTGCTGGAGAGGCAGAGGAGCGCTGCAGAGAGCAGGTGTGTTCCTGCCCCACAAACGTCATCGCCTGTCACACAGACAACTGCTGCCGTAACCCAGGACGCTCTGTGTCTGGTCAATCTCTGGCAGGTGTCCAGGCGTGTACAAAGACTGGGCTCGGTAGACCTCTCACCATGAACACCCTGCTCAGTGAGCAGGCAGATGCTCACCTAGTAAGTCCCGATTATTTTGTAAAAGGTGATTCTGAAAATTCTGCCGCTGTTCTGGAGAGTTATGCAGAGAAAATTCCACGTGTTAGTGATGACTCTTCTGATTATGACCTAGAGTATTTTGAATGTTCAGATGTGCTGACAGTGCATGAAAACGAAATCTGGCAAAAGAAATTACAATTTTTATTAGAAAGTGATGATGAAGATGATTTAAAACTGAGTAAGGATTGTGATGGGTGTGCTTACTTCCTCCGTGAAATGCCTTGTCTGTTCCGAGTGTCAGATGACACTACGCCTATGGATACCACCATTGGCTTCTGTGGTCATCACTCAAAATTCGAAGGAGTAAATGTAAGGAGAGACCCCTCTATGTACAGCCAGTCAGCTCTGCAGACAGAGATGACTCTCACTGTTGGACACCACCGAGATAAAAGCACCAGTTTGAAAGACAAAGAAGAGTCCAAAGTGCCTGTTGCATCTGCAGCTGTTGAAAATGACCATCCCAGAACTGAAGAAGAAAATAATGGAAGTGGCCACTCGGCTGAAGATTTCTCAACTGACAAATCAAGGAACAAGGATAACGTACGTGCCAAGGCAGACTCCTCTACTAGTGGCATAGGTGCTTCTTTGACAAGTCAGGCTTCTGAGATGATGACAGAAAACAGCACGGACAAGGACTTGCAGGGTGGGACCTCATCGCTGCTAGAGGAGAGGGGAAGAAGTTTGCCAGAGGAAAATGCAAGGCACGCTGTCTGTACCTTAACAGAAAGTCTAAGAAGAAACCTTTTAAAGTTGTTAAACCCTAAAGAGCTTTGCAGATATGTAAGTAACATAGGACAGTCTTTTCAGGCTGCAGCAGAGGCTAGGGAATCCAGCACTCTCTTTCCCAGTCAGGAAGGTGTCGCTTCCACACAAATCCCCGAGGAGACAGAAAGCTTGCAGATGCAGGCTGGTTTGTGTCCTACAGCAGAGGCGGATAAAGACTGTCATTGGGAAAGGAAAAGGACTTGGGGCCTGTCTGAGCAAAATCAGATGCCAGATGAAAACGTCTCACCCAGGGTAAGTGAAGTCTTTATAATTTTGTAGAAAAAGCTGCTCTACTGATTTGAATGCATTTTTCTTCTGTTTGTCACAAAATAATACAGAATTTAAATTAGTTGGAAAGACACTATTCATGTACTTCTGAATGACAGCTACGGCTGGGAAGGAAATCTGGTGTTGAAAAAGGCCCAAATAAACCATAAGCTGTTCTAATTATAGAGTGAGACTGATGATAGTAAGAGGCACTAATGGGACTCTGGACAGCTGGATGGGGAAATCTGATACAGCAGCTCTTGCACAGGTCTTACCAAAGTAATGTTCCTTTCAACCCGGACAGTTTCTCAAATACCTATTGTGAGCAGAGAATATTTTGATTTACTTTCTTTTCAATTTATACTCAAAGAACAACATTGTCATCTACTTACAGTGCTGGAAATCTGAAACACATCAGCAGGGATTTGCTCTGGATTTATAACAAGGAGGGGAATTTAATCCAGAGAGTTCATGTTACAGAGGTGAATAGAGCTTTGCTTTTCAAAGATAAAACAATGAAAAAGTCAGATATTCTAGCTGAAATGTAGAAAAAAATTAAACATAAAACCTC
Organism: Coracias cyanogaster; assembly: GCA_033124195.1. Taxonomy (NCBI): domain Eukaryota; kingdom Metazoa; phylum Chordata; class Aves; order Coraciiformes; family Coraciidae; genus Coracias; species Coracias cyanogaster. The sequence continues at coordinate 30,810 of JAVSBS010072456.1, forward strand.
CAAAGTGGTACTTTCTATGTACTCGCATATTTTATGCCGTTGGTAGGAAGTCAGCTGGGGAAATCAGTATAGTTGTACAGACTGACACGATGCTCCACTGGTTTTCTCAAGTGGGAAAGTTGGGTCATTCTTTTTATTTCACATAGTAAAGACTCAAGATATACAAATACAGATGTATGAGTATTAAATAATGAATTATCATCATTGACTTCACTGATTTGAAAGTGTGTAGCTGATTGCACAGAAAAAAAAAAGGACAAATGCAAACTTTTTCCAGTGTCACGTGTGTTTTTTCATCCATATTATTTAGGCCAAAATGTCTCCCAGTTCTGGGTACTATACTGACTCCAGTCTCATCACTGAAGTGTCTTAAGCAGGCAAAAGCACAGAATTCTTCTGCCTGAAGAACATCCATCTGTTTCTCTGTTTTTATAGTATGTAAAATCCCAGTCACATTTCAGCAGCACATCATGTCTTATGATGGGGAACATTGAAATTAACCTACGGAGAATCTCCTGATGCTGGGTATTACCATGGTTTGCAAGAGGCATTGTTTCATTTTTTCCCCAAGTGCAGAGCAATAATTTAAATCCCAGAAGCCTCTTAGCAGAGAGCAGCTGTTACGTACTGTAATTGCTATGGCCAAATTTGCTACCTGCAGTCCGTGTATTTCTTCTGTTTGTGTGTCCGTGACCAAAACTTCACCTTAGATAAAGGTTAAGCAGGAAAGAACTATTAGTGTTCACAAAAGGGCTAGAGATGAGCACAAACCAAACCCCTGGTTTTAAGCACACTTGAATGACAATTAAATTTAGCTGTAGGTTCAAAATTATGTGGTCTTGAAAATGAGATAAACAAAAGCATCCCATCTGGAAATGACTCTTTATAGCCCACAGAAAAATGTGGACAGCTTCTCACAGCTCCCGTGGAGTAAAGTGACTGTAGTGGGTGACTTCTTCCATTAGCTGGTCAAGGTGGGAGGCTCCTGGCTCCTCTCCTGACCTCATGGTCTAGCCCCAGGTGAAATTCTTTATTTATCTGCATCTTAATTAAAGGTCCTGCATGCCAAGTGTGCCAGCTGTATGATATTACATACTGTACAGAGAGCCAGGAGGCGGCAGGGTGTCGTTCCAGAGCTGGTCGCTGTTCGGTGTTCAGCCAGCACCCTCGGCACAAGGTACTGGGGCCACTCCTGATTTACAGAGCCTGTGTCCGCGGCCTGCCGAGTGCCAGCGGTGGTGGTGAAGTCCTACTGGAACTGGCAGGTTCAGAGGGATTCTGGGGCATAAGCAAAATACTTAATGTTCATGCTGATACCCCAGGAAGCATGGCATGTGCTGTTGGTGTATTTCTAGAGCTTTTTTCTTCCTGCTGATTAGATCTACTGTTCATCCTGCCGTTATTTTGGTTTTGCTTGTATCAGAACAGCTTGTTCTCAAAAAATTTGAGAGGTACTTGCTTTGACCTTCCTGACATAAATTTACGTTTCTTCTAGATAATTTTAAATTTTACTGCACAAAAAAGAGAGCAGCAGAATTGACCCAGAACTTCCAAGTGATCAGATAATCTGGTTGTGCACAAAAAGTATTCTGTCTAGCATGTAATACCTCTGCTTTGTTAGATTCCAGGGCGGCCAGAATTGGAAGGACTGCACAGACCAACACAGCCTTCATCTGTTGGGCTGCTGGCCCTGCTCGCTCTGTTGAGATGGCAGCTGTCCTCTGTTGTCTGGGGTGTCCTAGAAGCTGCCATGTGGAGTGGAGAACTGTGGTTTAGGGCGTTCTGTTGCTGGGGCACTCTGGCGTGCAGAGCCAGGACAGGAATGTTGGCGCAAGTCACCTGCGACACAGCGCTGTGGTGAAGGAGAGGGTGTGTGCTGGGAGCAGCGTGCCGGAAGGTGTGCGGAAAGGCTGGAAATGTGGGAAGGGAGGAAGCAGTTGGGCTACAGAGCAAAGGAAGAACAAAAGGGAACTGTTGGAAAGGGTGTCCGAACAGTTACATTCAGGTCAGCTCTGCCCATGAGGAGTTAGTTGGAAACCCGGCAAACAGTTCCACATAGGCCAGTAAGCAGGTGTTGGATGGGAACTGATGTAGTGACTGGCTGGAATACAAATTGCTGTGCGTGCCCAACACATCGTTCTCGATCAGCTTATAGTTGTTTCATTTGTCATCGAAGTATTTCTAAAGCACATCTTTGCCTCTGGTCTCATCTGAGTGAATAGTTGCTGGAAAAAAGGAAGGTTTTCTAGATAGATACAGATATGTATTCTTGTTCCCTCTTGGTGCAACTTGCCACCACTTACAATTCTTTTGCTGGAATTTTGAAAAAGCAGTTTCCCAAAATCAGTTTCTTGTGCCAGAGGCAGCATGGACCCATGAGGCTGTGCACAGCCAGCCTGTTGCTCTGTTCAGAAAACTCACTTTCTGTCCTTTGAAATGTTCCAATTCTTACTTAACTTCCTCTTTTTCTCCTTTTCAGCAGGAGTAGCAGGATGCTAGCAGAATGTGCCTGTCAGCATGCATCTGCAGGATAGATTATTTGTTTTGCCTGTCTACAGCAGTGAGATAACTACAGGTGTTGAGGTATTTTAGCTAGTCCCAGGCAGGTGTGCCATTTAAAGCAAAGTGGTAGTTTAGAAAAAAGGAATTTGAGTGGCATTGCACAACACAGGGAAATAGACCCACTAAGCTACTGCTGGAGAACAGTGTAAACTAAAACTAGTTCCAAACGTGGTGGATTTGCGGAGCTCTGATCCAGAGGCAGTGATGTACTTATTGTCTGTGTTCTGGGGATGGTTTGTGACACTCCATTTGTACAGAGAGACAGAAATGTAAATGGAGTTACAAGTGAGAATTACCTTGCTAAACTAGTTCCTCTTACAAAATAGTAAGAAGCCATGAGGTAAAATCAATCGCCTCATTTCAGAGATGAACTTCTTGCTTTCAATAACAGAAATGGTTTGGCTCATCAGATGAGAGACTGATGTACACATTTTCCCTACATTTTGTAGGAGAACGAACCAGAATAACCTTAACTCATGCCTACTGAGTTTATTTGCACGTGAGTGTGACAACTTGTTGCTCAGTTCAGAAGCAAACCTTGTCACATTGGTCGAAGAGGGTCTATTTCTTAGGCATGGTAGTGGGAGCAGAGGTGACCAAAGTGCTCACTCACTCCCTATAGTCCTTCTTGGATTTTCATTCAATTATTCCTGTCAGGCTTTGGAATACAATGGGTCTTGTTAGCAGAGCAAAAATAACCAAGGAGGGGTCCTCCTTACATCATGATTTTACAATAGATTAAAAAGAAAGCTCTGTCTGGGTTTGAAGAGGGTGCTTCCATTCTCCTTTTACATATTATGTAACTGACTTAGCTGCTTGCCCATCCTTTGTTCACGGTAACCAGGACTCTATATTGAAAGTCCACAGACTGTGTATTTCATGTACGAGTTTAAATACAGAACTGTGGTCTGTGTGATACAGAACTGGTTGTCACACACCAGGCAGATAGTTACATGTGCACAAATCAACGTTGCTTGTTCTACTGCATTCACAGAATTGAATTATCTTGTTACCATTCCTTTGTCACCCCTGGAGTTGAGCAGACTGTCCAGTAATTGAAGCAATTGTTAAAATGTAAGGTGTTAAACCCTAAAACCAGAAAAACAAATGAAGAGGAATAGTTCTAGGACTGTGTTAGCTGAAATAAGGCTAATCTAAGAAAATAGTGGAGTTAAAGCCAGCAAGGTTTCCAAAAGCATGTTTAAAGGATTTGGATGTAAGTGCCTTCAAACAAAAATAACATGGAACTGATTACCACATACCCTAGGAGCACATATATGTGGGTTAAATAACAATTAAAAGTGCCACTATGGGGCTTCAAATTACATTCTGCTTTCAGACCTACTTTTGTCACATGCAAGGCAAGGCTCTCCATTACAAGCCCTCTTTTGTCATTCTGTTTATCTTCCAACCATCAAAATGTGTCTAGACTCTACAGTGCTGCATGGCTATAAATGCTTGAGACAGACAGATGCCAACATGGACAGACACACAGATTAGATAGATAAAAGGGTTCTTGAAATAATTATCCCACTTTTCTGTGGGCATACGAGAGCTGTCTGTTTCCAGTTTCGTACCAACAGGAGGTAGGGACTGACCGATCGTATGTCTGACATACTTAGCAAGAATTCCCCAGGTTTTAGTAAAAGCCATGATTGCGGCTGTTCTGGCTGTAAGGGATAGAAAAAAAACCTCTGCTTTCCAGAGGGTTGAGGGGGAAGTGGCAGAGGGAGTATGAGGCTCAGCAAGTGCTGAGAACCGACTGAGAAGAGAACTGGAGCTGACCACAGAGACATGTCCAGGTTCACACCCCCCTTCACCTGAGAGAAGGTGTGTGTCTAAACGCAAAGTCCTAGAGACTGGCATCTTCTGCAGAGCAGCCTTGAGCGGGAGACCAAGGCATTGGGAGTCAGAGGGGACTGCAGCTGCGGAGCTGAGGTTCGTAGTGCAGGGTTTTAGGTAGGTATGTGCTGGCCAAGAAGTTTTGAAGACAGTGTGGTGGCAACTGCATGGTGCTTGGGGTGGGAACAGCAGTGAAAGTCATTGACAAGAATTTTCTATATCTCTTCCTTCCCCGTTGTCCACAGCATGTAGTCAGCTCCACATCCTCCTCAAGCTGAATGGAGAGACAGAAAGGATGAAAGGAGTTGCGCTGAAGTGGGTGGCTTTTGCAGCAAAGGAAAGCAATATTTACTACAGCCGGTAATCCTTTTACCATGAACTTGTGGAAGCTGAGAACCTAGTGTCTGAGCAGCCCCTGTCTCTACCTGAGCAACTCATGGGAAATCCTTCATTACATATCCTTCACTAAGTAAAACACTTGCTTCTTTTCAGAATCGCTTCTCGGAATTACATGTCTGGCAGCACTCGTTACATGTGTGCAGCTCTGCTGGCACCTCGGGGCCTCACCCGTTCTGTGTCATAGCTGTTTGTTTCGGCCGTCTGGCCCCTCATTGCAAGTTAACAAGTAACTGTGGATGGAACTGGGACTCGAGGGAAAAAAAATCAACACAAAACAGTTGTGAAGTTGAGTTTGTGGTGGGATAAAAGCGCCTCCGTCTGATGTTTTTTAACATTTCTTCCTTTCTGCTGGGAGTAGATGCAAAGCTTCAGCCAAATGTACAAACTAATTCACAAGGCCCATGTTTTTATGTCCTCTTAATGGCTATTTGAAAGTAAATATTTTTTTTCCAAAGGTTGACTGCTAAATTGCTCTCTACTTTTACAGATCATTCTGGCAAATGAATGGTAACCAAAAGCATAATTTGTTTAGGAAACAATAGTTTTGTCTAGTAAAAAATTGTAGGTTTCTCCATCTATGATTTGCTGTGGGTGAAACAAGCTCAGTGCTTCTATGGAATTGATTTAGTGCTGAAGAGGACTAGGGAAAATCTCGGAGAACAAAAGCTTGGCAGGGACTGTGGAAGAAGAATTTAAGGGTGCCAGCTTGGTTCTGAGGGGAACGGGGAACAGTTCAACAGAATTTGTATGCGCTTTCTTCATCCCATGCAAGCCCAGATATCAGCCAGTTGTTCTCCTGAATAAGGTCTGCACACCTTACATGAATTAAGTCCAGTTTGCCTTAGTTTAATTGAGGGGTGGATTGTTTCCACATGAAGTGGCAATGTGGAATATTTCAATGTAGAAGAATAACGGAGATGCACGAAGAATGTGGATTTTTATTTCCTGCCCCACTGTTCCCCGCAGTACCCACAAGGTTGCAATGCAAGTCTTATTGCTAGAGGAGGGTTGAACATGCCTTGTTCTGAGCAATTCATTACCGCCTGGACAGAGGCAGGATCTGGAACGGTCTCTGGCACTCCCTTTTGAGGAAGGACTTGTCACCTCGTGGGGTCAGAAGTGGCCAAAGACAGATTTCAAAGATGGCTTAAAACTGACACAGAGGTGTTAATTCTGGGTAGGAGTCTGGTTCTGAAGTACATAGCACGGCAGACGTGGAGTGCGTTCTTTGAAACTTTTCAAGACTGATACATATGGAGAAAGAATCTTTGTGAAACTTAAGATAACAATGCCTGTGATGGAAGCAAAAGGGAAGGCAAGCTCCCAAAAAACTAGTGTGCATAATTCCAGAAACTCAGCAGTTTGCATAACATAATAATTACATAAGTGTGATGGGACACTTTGACTGTTAGCAAAAGGTGTGGATATGACTGTTTTATTTTAGTTTGGATTGCTTTATTTTATTTTATCTGGTTTTATCTAGCTGGACTGTATCAGTCATTGATCTTCCTCTTGATTAAATTTTATGTTTCTCAGCATTTGGATCCAGATCTGAAACTCACCACGGTTCAAGGCTCTTAAGAACCAGGAGTTTGATTTCAGTCCCCTGGGTTGATAGCTACAAGACAAAACTTGACTGTTGACAAATATTTAAAAATAAATAAATAAATAGGTACATTTCAAGCCAGAACTCTAGTTCAGGCCTGTGTCCAGCAGCAATTCTAATTTTTAATTACATTTCTCTTTTTTTCTTCTTTGTAGAATCAAGGTGCTAATCTCAAAATGTCTACCCAGAATTGTGAGAGACTATGTACGGAGCCCAAAATAGAAAAGGAGGGTATCTCCATGGCTTGTGCGAGTGCAGGAATCATCCATCCAGCTTCAGAAACACTCTGTACTGGAAAGATGTTACAAGCAAAACATGCAAATTTACAGACTTGTTCTCAACACCATGCTCCTTGTGATAACAGAGAAAGTTGTCACCAACAAGTCTTCTGTGAACAAGGAATTAATGTTACTAGTAACAGCAACAAATTAAAGAATGACATTTCACCTTTTCCTTTTCAGGATACAGACTCTGCTCCTGATAAACAAGAACGTTTATGTGCTGTTCTCTCATCTGCAAAGCTATGTGATGAGCCCAGGGAGGGAGAGCAAAGGTATCGTTTTGACTCACAAAACATAAATGACACAGATATTCTCTGCAGTATATCATGTGATGAATCTCCATTTGAAGCTAATCCCAAGTCAATCCTGGAATCTGGAGAACATGGGGGCAAAGGAGATATTGATATATCTGCAGTGCATGACAAGCTGTGGAAACTTCTTCATGAAGATGACGCTGACTATCAAATCCCATTTGAAAACCAGAGGATCACAAATTTAGAAATTAGGCCAACGGGTATCACAGAAGTGAACTTTGCACAGGAGACCTCTTCTGATCATCTTTTGCCAGTAAAAGCGATAGAGGAGCAGGAAGCCATTACACAACCAGCTAGTAGACAAAGAGTGGAGAAAGAAGACTGCAATGTTTCTAATATGCTACTTAAAACAGATGAAGCATGTAACAGTGCATCTAAAAGAAACATTTGTCTTGCACGAGTGGTAGAAACAGATGGTGTATGTCTAGATTCTAGCACTGGAAATAAAATGGAAACACCATCCATTTGTGTCTCAGCAAATACTATAATCTTAAATACAGGGGAGTGCTTGGAGCAGCAGCCAAATCAAGTGTTAACCGACAGTAATGGCTCCATTCACATGACTGTTGCTTGGGAAGGGAAGCTTACCATCAGTAATTCTTCCCAAACATACAATGACACAAAAAATGCTCAGAGTGGTAATTTAGCGTGTGACACAGAAAAACCCCCTTACGTGTCAGATAAGTCGCATGGGACACTTGGACAATTACTTCATAGTGAGCACAACATATCCTTGATAAATGAGTCTGTAACTGCTCAAGGGTGTCAATTTAGAGACTTTTATCCAGCAAGGAAAGAACTGGCTTATCTCCCTGAAGAGAAAGACATTTTCCCCAGTGAAAATACCAGTCAGTTTACACATGAAGAACACTATTCTGTTAACACCGTACATAAAAGTTTTGAAGAGAATTTAGAAGGAAAAGGAAATCACTCAGACTTGAATGCACAAAATGACACTAATTCTGGCAGTTACCATCTTTCAAGAAATAATGACTGTCAGGATTCTCAAGTTGATTCTACTGCACAGAAATATGGTTATGTAACGCAACTGCCTGATGTAATTAAGACTCCCGAAATCGTAACATCTAAGAATCTACGCCAAAACATAGGCCAACTAACAGAAACAGAAAACCAAAAAGTGGCATTCCCTCCCTCTTCTGGGGATCCATTTTTAAGAGATTTTTGTGTAGAAGTGCCCAGGTATGAACCGTGTAAACCAGGAGAAGAACAGAGAGAGATTTGCATAGGTGGTGAACAACGGGCTGAAACATCCTGTGACTCAGGAGTTAGTCAAGTTTCAGAGAGTCAGGCTGCAGTTTCCCCTCATTATACCTCAGAACAACTTGTATTTTTTGTTGATGGCACCTTCAAGTCTGATCAAGAGTTAAAAACAGATTCTTCAAAAAATCACATACATGTATCTGGCAGCATAACACCGGTTAGTGCCTCGCTGCTTAGGAAGGCTCAAGATGAGTCCCATAGCATTGCAAGTGAGGATGCTAGAGATGGCAGTGATCAGTTAGATATCCAACAGCTGACTGTAGAAGAAGCATTGCCGTTCTCCACACCTGTAGGCCAGGCAGAGGGCCCTCTTACCAGACCAGCAGCAGTGGGCTCTCCTGGCACAGGAAGCCAGGTACACACTGAACCCACACAAACTGCAGTCAAAGTAGGCGAAAACTCAAGTACCACAGAGACCACCTGCAAAGTGTTGCAGGAGCAGTTCCAAGGGGTACCTGAACAAAACAGTGAGGATGCAGTCTTCTGCAAAAAGAAACAAGAGGTTCAAAGAGCTGTTGAATATCACCCTGATGAGGCTGAAACAAAGTCTCCTTTGCGCACTTTAATTAGCTCCAAGTCTCAGAGACAGTTTAGGAATACCAGCACTAAGCAGTCCTGTCCTGACTTGATCTCCTCCCTCAAGCTAACTGAGGTTGATAATTCGGTTAAGTCTACTGAGTATGATAAAGATAAAGAAGTCGTGACATCAGAGAGTGTAGTAAGTGGTTTAGTTAAGTTGCCACCAGTTAATTCAGGGAACAACCAGCATTTTCAAGAGCAACCACCTTGCAGCAGAGCTCAGCCATTCTCCTTAGTGCGGACCACACACAGGCCATTGCCAGTCAATGCAGAAAAGCTAAAAACTCAAGAAGGGTTAAAGTCCTACCAGACATCACCAGCTGCTGCTGAGCCTGAGCCCATGAAGTGTGAACAAGACACAGCAAAGAGCGGGCATTTAGCTCCTGGAGCTAAAAAGAAATTGCCACCAGCAATGCTGTCAAAAAAACCCCGGCTGGAGGAGAGAGGAAGTGTCAGCAAGGATCCTAGCTGCGTTAAACAGTCTGTGAAGAGTGAGGCAGGCATGACTCATAAAGAAGATAGAAAAGAGCAAAGAAAACTGATTTTGAAAAAGGATAGCAAAGGTAAGAGAAAACTGATTTTCATTTCTGCCCTTTCCCATTGTTCTGGCTACAGTACGAAACTCAAATTCATTAAACACACTGCAAGCTTCCTTTAGTCTAGATCCCGTCAACTAAATGGTGTCCTGCCCGCACTGATTTTAATTTCCACTTCGGTGAACTTTGTGCCACAGAGCTGAACCCTCCCTTTTCCTAGCTGGGAAATATATAAAGCAATGAACTTTTAAACCTGTTTGAAACAGTTACTTCTTCATTTATCTCTGCAAGTAACTTTGCAGGGAGGTACAGGATAATGGTACCACATCACTGCACACAATGTAGCAGCCACAAGCCCAGTACTTGCCTGTTGTTATGTTCCCTCAGGGCTGTGTTTCCAGTTGTGCTTCTGCACTGAGGCTCCCAAACGCAGCTACCCTCTCCTGGCTACGACATGGATTTATTACTAGCAAAGTATTACTGGTATTAGTAGGGTACCACTGATAACCATAATGTCAGTCCTGGCTGATGGCTGAGGGCTGGTTCTGCATTCCTTTTCACTGCTGTTGCTCATAAATGACACCAGTGAAATTAGCAACGTTAAACTGACATAGAAAACATGGAACTGAAATGAGATTCGGGTTGCTTGTCAGGGTCTCTAGGAGGTTGCTGACAGGCAAAACAAAATGCAGACAGAAGTAGCAATAGTGTTAGAGATAAATAGATGAGGTGTTTGTGGTTTCTATGGATACCTTGCAAGGACCAAGGGCTTATTTTTACCTTTTGACATTAGCATTGCATGTTCACATCAGAAAATAATTTAATAGATCAGAGCAAAATTGAACAGTGACTAAAGGTAAGCCATGCAACTATGATCCTCTTCAGAGATTCTATTTACAGTGTGGTCTGGTGAGAGTAATCACATTTCCAATCACATTTTAAAAACCCCTGAACTTTTCTCTTTGCTAGAGAACCAAACGTGTGGGAGGAGATACACATTCCTTCAAAGCAGAGCAAGCACTCTGCTGTTACTGAGAAGTGCTGGTTCTTTTCCTGTGTACCTGAGGCTATGCCTAAAAAATGTTTTAAACATTCAGGCCTGCATCAGATAAGACTGAATTTTCTTAAGGTGCTTCTGATCTGCTTCAGCCTAGACTGAAATGAAAGTATGTCTGTACTCTAGTGAATTGTGTGGGCCCTGGCCTGGCATTATGGAAGGTTGGTGTGGTTACTCTGGTGTATACTCGGTGTTCTCTTTTGCATTCTGTTCAGCTGCAGAGGGACAAGTCTGTGGTTAGGGCTGGCAATCTGGAGCCGTTAATTCTATTTACGGTTCTGTCACATACTGTCTGCGTCATTTTAGCCCTGATTCAGCAGTATTCTTGGGCCTAAGGACTTAAGTGACTACAAGTTAAACATAGCAATGAATTCCAGGTGCCTGATCCTTCGAGTTGGATCCAGCATTCCTTCGGCATTAGACGGGGAAAGTTAGGCTGCAGGAATGGGATTCCCGAGGGAGATGTGTCATGGCAGCTCATTCAGAGTGCAGCAGCTCAGAATTAACACAGTACGAAACAGAACATCTTGCATTTTACATTCCTTACATCTAGCAGGGATGTCTCACTGGAATGCAGGGATGTGTCATGATCCCCAAACCTTTCCCTAACTATATGCTGACCCTCCATCCTCCTACTCAGGCCATGCCCATGTGCAAAGACCCTGGAGCATTCTGTGAGCCAGCAGGCAAGGCTTAGCAGAGAACCAGGTTGTCAGGACCTTCCCCAGACTGGGCAGAGCCAGAGCGCTCTCTTTCTGTGACCTGAGTGACCCTTGGATTTGTTCTGTGCAAGGGTTGATGTTAGCAAAAGAACCGTGCCCTGTGGCTGGGAAGGAGGGACTTTCTTCAGAGGTGGGAAATTAATCTTTTGACACTGAAGAGGGAAGCAAAGGCCACTGACATTACCGAATGCAAATACCGAACCACCAAGTATGGGCTCCTCCCTCACTGCACCTTGCAGAGTCTCATCCTGGCAGCTGTGCAGGTGTGTCCAGGAACACCTTGGAGAATGAGCATCTCCTGGGACTTGAAGTCATTTCTCTCAAAGGCTGTGAACTGTAAAAAAATCTCCTAGTTACAAGTATTCAGTTGATAAGAATTCTCCTGATGTAACCATATGGTATGCTCTGCCTTTGTGGTGTCTTTTTTTACTGATAAAACCAGCTCGTCCTTTAGTCAGAGAATGTTTTGATTAAGAAATTATTTTATGTTGATGCCTGTTGAAGCTAGAACTTTCCTTGGGTCCTATTCCATAAATTCAAAATGTCTTTGCATGGAAAACATTTCCATTGACTGTGTGGGGCACTGAATCAGGCTTTTAAAACCTTCGTGTTTTAAAGTCTTGGTTTCTGCATCAGAAGAAATAATAATTATTTAACAGTTTTGTCAAATTCTTAATCCTAACATCTGCAAATCATTCTGGAATTCCTTTAAAATGCCAAAACAATGATCATTATCTTCTAATCGTAAACTGTGGCTCTTCTGTTTCAAGCTCCCAAGCTACTGAAGAAAATCCAAGCAGAGTTGTTCCCTGACTGCTCTGGAAATATTAAGCTGTGCTGTCAATTTGGTAACATTCATAGTGACTCCACCGTTACATGGACTAAAGATTCCAAGTTACAAGCTCGGCTGCAGAGAAGGTGAGTAGATGTTTCTGAAGGACCGGTAGTTTCTGAACAGCTGCGGGGACAATAGGCCAGTGACTCACTCTCGTACTGTTTAAGAGAATTAGTGTGATGGGTGCAAAATTAAGTTAAAATTACCCAAAGGGAAAAAAAGAAAAGGTGTTTCAATCAGAATGCACAATTCTGCGAAAATGAACAAGTTTTGTAGGAAGACATCTTCTCAGGTGTTCTCTTAAGTGGAGAGAAAAAGTTGCACAAATTGATTACACTTCCCATGTCATCTGATTCTTGTTGTTTTAACTATACAGATTTTGATTATTGTATTACAATATCCATTGAAAGATTAATACATATGATTATCTGCTAAATAATTTTGCAATGTTTTAACAAATAAACAGTGCAGAGGTATCAAATTTATCAGTTTTTGCAGTGATAACTAAAGTATGTGATAACATATTTAATTTTAACTTCATAGGATAAATAGATTTCAAAATATTGGAAGTAAAGGGAAATACATAACTGAGATTTAGAGTAATAGAGATTCCCAGTTACATTTTTTACTTCAGAAATGTTCTGTGGAAATTTCCCCTCACAATCCAAATCAAATTGTGTGCGTACCCACAGGCTGGTCAATACTGAGGAACAGCAGACAACATTTTGGGCTTCTGTATGTCCATACTTTATATCTTTGGTCATGATATTGACAGGAATATTAGAATGCCTTTTGGTGTGATTTAATTATTTTGGGATTTGATTGAGGTACCTTTCTGTCAGAATGTAGTGGGATCATCTGTTGTGAAACACATCATAGGCTGAGTGCTTTTGTTTGGGCTACTTACATCATATTGGAATTAGGCTTTGCAGTGAGGGACAGAAATTCCAGGGACAGGAGGAGAGATATATGGAATAATCAGAAAATATCTTTTAAAAGTATTAATGTGGAAAATTAACACGTTCTGTTGCAGTGCCCAGGACGACTCTCCTGTCTCTTTGGTCATAGCTAAAGTGAGTAACAAAGACCAGGGAATGTATTCTTGCTGCTTGAATAATATTTACGGAAAGGTGACTGCTGAGTTTAACCTGACTTCTGAAGGTAATTCCCAGTTTATAGTTTTGATTAAGAATAATGATAATGGCAGTTTTCATTCCTAGTTTTTCTGCTACAAAATCTCTTTGTTTCCTTGTAGTATTGGAACATCTTTCAAGTCTTCAGAATCATGATGGTGAGTAGACACATCTGCTTGAATGCGTGCTCAAATCTTTGTTCCTTCTGATTTCCAAATAGAACCAAGGATGAAAAATAGAACCAGGCTGAGACACGTGGCAGTTATCCCATGGAATTTCCGGGAACCCACTGCGGCTGCTGACTCAGTGTTGTGGTTCTGCTAGCTGTCTTTCCCTTCTTGCGCGCACCGCCGTCAAAGATGGAATTAGCTCAGATTCATGGCAGTTTTATTGGTGAAATACCCGTGTGTAGGATGGGATGGTTTGTGCAGGGTGGTGGAGAACCTGCCGTAACAAATGACTGGTTTGAACTGACTGCGCAGGTTCTTGTTAGCCCGATGCGCGCGGTGGAACAGCGTTGCGTGGCGCCGTGCGGAGACGCGGGCACCCGCCGCCTGCTGAGAGTGCTTTGGCAGGAAAACGTGCCCGTGGTGTTTGAACACATGGTCTTTGCAAGTCACCTGCTATGTAACTGTACTCCATGAAGATCGGGAGTGCTTTCCCCATATGGTAACTTGTGTTTAATCACGCTCGGCATATGTCTTGCTGTGCGGCAGCTGAAGACAGTGCACTGCGAGTGGTTTATCGCTCCTGAACACGCTGTGCTAATCAACTGCTTCATTCGGCCAGGTGATTTTTCTTTCTTTTTCTGGAAGAATAAAATCAAACATTTAGCTCTCTGTTAAAATACAGACAGAACTTGTTGTGTAACAGCACAGAGAATTTCAGGAGGAGTTAAAGAGCCTACTAATTTCAGCTTTCTTTGTGCACGGTTTCCTCCACAGTGGTGTACAGGGTCTGCACCAGAGAGCATTGCAAAGGGTAGCTGGAAGGGCGTCACTGCTGCAGGGTATACACCTTTTTTTCTGCTGTTGATCACTGATGTGCCTTGAAATGTTATGGTCAGAGAGGCTTGCAGTGCAGATAGAGGTTTTATTAGACTATTTTTCCCCCCTTCTATTTTTTTTTCATTTGTACTCCAGTGATCATTTAAGAGGGTAAAATCCATAATCCTGCTTGATTTCCCCTGTAACAAACTTAGGCACACATTCTTATGCTGCTGGTGCCTTCAAAATCTGCAGATGGGGGCGTAAGAGAAATATTATTGTAACAATTTCTCCTGAATCTAAAGATGACTAAAATTTATGTGTTTACTTTTTTGATTGAAACTGACATGATCATTTATAGAAATGTGGTTCTTATTCAGAATCAATTCTGAAAGAAAAATCCTTTTATTTCCTTCTGCTTTTGCTAATGGACCTGTTTATAAGCTGGTGCTTGTCACATTGGAAAGAGACACTTTAATGTGCCAGTGTGCAGCCCTGGAGCTGGTGCCGTGAGGGCAGCTGGTTCTAGGAAAGGCGTGTTTCCATCATGGTCTGGCTGGGTAAGGACTGGGACCTCTTTCAGCTGAGGGTCTCTACGAACACATTGGCAGAATCTTTCCCAGAAAACATTTCAAGCTAAAAGCTCAAACAAGCTCTGGTTGTACCAGCAACATCTGGCTTTTCTGAAAAGGCAGGCTGGCTTCAGAAGAGTGTGCTCTGAGCTCACTGGGCACAGGACCGTGTTCTGCTTCTGAATTCATATCTACATGTGCTGCTGCACGTCAGCTTTGCTACTGTCTCCCCAAAAATGCAGAATTGACAGGATCTCTTTATTCCCTCAATGCTTCTTTAGTTCTCAGTCAGCTTGACTGGCTTCTCATTCATGTGAAGTTCCGGTTTACCACTCCTCTAATAGTTTTAAAAGCAGCTTTTGTGATCTTTACCTCTATTTTTGGTTTGCTACACTCTGTATTCTCTCCTCATGAAGCTGAACTGCCACTTTTCTCCATGCTGGCTTGTCTCCCAGCCCCACACGAGTTCAGCCATGTACTCTGTTTCCACTGAGCATTTGCTTTAAAGAGAGGCACGTTTGTTCTCCCGTGTGGCTGCAGAAGGACGTTGTGCAGAAAAAGTGGCATTGTTTTGTAGGTGTGGAAGAAATTGAATTCATGCAGCTGATGTTCAGAGAAGATTTCATCAGTGACAGCTATTTTGGTGGGAACCTGCATGGAGTCATAGCTACAGAAGAGGTCCACTTTGGTGAAGGCATGCACCGGAAAGCCTTCCGGAGTAAAGTGATGCGAGGGCTCGTGCCCGTGTTCAGCCCTGGCCACCCCTGCGTGCTCAAAGTGCACAACGCCATCATGTACGGGACCAAGAGTAAGGATGATCTAGTTCAAAAGAACTACAAGCTGGCACTGCAGGTAAGCCCACCCTGTCCTTTGTAAGCAAGAATTGTGGGGAAAAGCTGTCTTGCAAATATTCAAACAGATGATCTGTTAAATATTTTTAGTAATATTCCATGGGCGTATCTGTTTGCAATACAGGAGTGCTATGTCCAAAATACCGCAAGAGAGTATGCAAAGATATATGCAGCTGAAGCTGAACCCTTGGAAGGCTTTGGGGAAGTACCAGAGTGAGTATATAGATGTTTTAATATACATATACGTGTATGTGCATATATATTGTCCTTTGCCGCAGCTGGCCACTGACTGCCAGGAGTAATTACTAAAGAAGAAAGAGGAATCCTGAAAACTGTTACAGCTGGAGTCATGACCTAAATAATACCGAGTCTCAAGGTGGTGAGAGAGATTCCATTCCCATTAAAGAAGGATACAAAGGAGTAAAGACAGTAAATAGCAGGCAAAAGGCATGGTTTTTGTATAAATTTAGAGGAATTTATTTACAATAAAATAGGAACTTATTCATATTAGTAATATGATAAATTACTCTTTCATTGACAGAACTCTCTAGATTTATTAGTTTTTATCCCTTGATTTCAGGATCATTCCTATTTTTCTTGTTCATCGCCCTGCTAACAACATCCCCTATGCGACAGTGGAGGAGGAGCTGGTTGGGGAATTTGTGAAATACTCTGTCAGGGATGGCAAGGAAATAAATTTCCTGAGAAGAGACTCAGAGGCTGGCCAGAAGTGTTGCACCTTCCAGCACTGGGTGTATGAGAAGACCAATGGAAACTTGCTTGTCACTGACCTGCAAGGTGAGTTGTCTGAGTGGAGGCAACAGCGTCGCTTTCCCATGGTGCCGGCTGGTGACCGCTCACAGTCAATCCTCTTAGCTGCAGAACATAATTCTGAGAGCTGTTGCTCTTGGCTTGCTCTGTCCTGTGGGCAATGCTCCATGTGCTCCTTCCGTAACCTTGGAATGGGCAGAGTCATCTCCAGATGTGACCAGTACCCTGGCCCTGTGCCTGTTTTATACAGCACCTCATGCAGATCAGAATAAACAATAAGAGGGAGAGTCAGGATGTTTTATTTTCTAGCCTCTTTTAAGTGCACTGTGTTTATTTGTGTGTGTGTTACCCTAGGGAACAGAAAGACATTAATTAATTGCCTACTGTGGCAGCAGGGGCTAACATGCATTAACCTGTGCAGTATTATGATGTTTATCTAATCAGCAGAGAAAGGGGATTTTTGCTTAGCTTGTAAAAGAAACAAATCTGACAGTCTTAACAGGAGAGTTGTTCTTCCACGTGTCCCCTTAGTAAATCAGGAAACTCAAGGTGAGTCAAGTCTGGCTTATTGTCTCACCTCCCAGAGTTTAATGAAATCTCTTATGAATTTAAGGGCTTTGGTTGTTAACAACATCCTGGCCCTTCACTTTTTCTTGTATTTAAATACTTGCCAACAATCTCTCAGGAGTGGAATGCGCCATATTCAGGTCCTGGCTAGGTTTGAAGAAACATGGTACTTCAAAAAAGACAGAATAAAAGAAAAGCAGAAAAAGGTGGACTCTTAGAAAATATCCCATATTCTTTAACAAGAGAAGGCAGGAAAAAGGACAATGGCCCTCCTGCCCTTGAAGAGAAGCATCCTTCCTCTCTGATCATCTTCTCACTTGAGTGAGGCTGCGTTTTTCAGGCAGACCAGTTGAGATTTCTGAGGGTATTTCCCAAGGAAAATGGTCTTGAGACCATCATTTTCCTGGACAGAAAAAATTGCACACTGCAGGACTGGATTCTGCCTACAAACAAGTCAAGAAAGGGACAGGTTAAAAACCCCAAGTTTTTGGAAATACTGAGTGAGAAAGGGATTTTGGACCTCTCACTCCAACAGTAAAAAATAAGCTTGCCTGACCTATTGCTATTTGATTGGCAAAGCAAATATGCAATCTCTGCTGCTAAACATTGCAGTCCAAGTTTACAAAGCATCAAAACCACAAACCCCATAAATCAATATACACATCTCAGGGCAGGTGCATAAGTAAAGATTTTGTATATTCCTTAAAATGCCATCACCAAAGTGTAACCCCTCCTTCCCTGCTGCTGGCTGCTAGCACAGGAACAAGTTATTCTCTATTTATCACCTTGCTATCTGTAAACTGCCGGCGTGAGACTGACTTCCAGAGACTGGGAGTGATACAGAGCACAAGCATCCTATTTTTCATTGGGGTACTTCAGAATGTTTGGAAAAATAGTGAGCAATAATTAAAATTAAAAGCATGAATCAGTAAATAATATTTAATGCTTCTCTATATGATGCTCTTGAACCTGAAGGTATTCCTGGAAATGTCAGTATAACATAAGCTCTCTGTTTCCTTGATGCCTTGTAGGGGTAGGAATGAAGTTAACCGACGTTGGCATAGCAACGCTGGCCAAAGGGTGAGTGAAAAATGATTTCTCAACAGCATGGTTTTGCTTTACACATCAGTGTCTTAACGATGTAAATGTGCTGGGGGAGGGGGCACTGGAAATGTATTCTTCCTTTGACTTGGGAAGAAAACGATCCTCATCTGACCCTTTTAACTTATTTCTTGTCCATAGTTATGGGAACCTGACTATTGGGGAAACACATTAATTTTGTTCTGAAAGGATGGGCCTACACTGTAGATAGGGCCTTCCTTTTTCTTCGTGCCTGCCTTAAAATAGGCTTATTCAAAGGGCATTTCAGGAGCGAAATCACGGTCTGTGGTGGCTTACAAGCAAGTACAGCAGGAAGGTAGGCCTGAAAATGCAGGGCCAGCAGCAGCTCCAGCCTAGGGTACAACGAAAGACCTGGTGTTGGTGCTTCCTAGTTGTTTTGTGATGGCTGCAGGTCTTTCTGGGACACTTCAGCATGTGTGCAAAGATACAGGCCTTTAATGTTCTAACTTTCTTCCACTTCTCTAAAGTTTATGTTAATTAAATCTTCCAGTTATGGCACAGGCCAAAAGAGCCATTGATAGGCAGAGGCAGGGTAGGCAGCCACGTAAACCCGGCTGCTGGAGAGGGAAAGGGGATGGGGGTAAAGGCCTCTGAGCAGTGCTTTAAATTCATACCTTCCTTTGAGAAATTGACAGGAAAAGGCAGACCTGATCGGGTATTTCAGTCTTTATACTAAACTGTCTGTAAACCTGTGGTACAGGAAAAGACCTCACAGTATTTTTTAAATTACTGAAACTTTGACCCTGGAATAATCTGGGAAAACCCTTAACATCTGCAGGCTGGCACCCTATCAAAACTTACATTGATTTACTCTTTTAGCAATGGATCCAAAGTGAAATGAGTTGAAACAAAGTTACATCATCCTGTTATAAAACAAATAAGTCATAAAAATTTAATTTAGGCAACACACTTCTCTGGAATCAAAAAATTTATAGAGATGCTTTAATGGATGTTGTTGAGCAGCTCACTATGGGAAATTCCTCCTATAAAAGCACATGTTGGGACTAGGGAAGAGGAAGGGGAAGTGAGAAAATGGATATACAATGCAAACTGTAGTAAGGATCACCTCAGTCACTTATAAGGGAGTATCATTTCCCTCTTAAAAATGTTGAGTATAATTCTGTGTGCCATTTAGCTAATGAT
Organism: Coracias cyanogaster; assembly: GCA_033124195.1. Lineage (NCBI taxonomy): Eukaryota > Metazoa > Chordata > Aves > Coraciiformes > Coraciidae > Coracias > Coracias cyanogaster. The sequence continues at coordinate 49,969 of JAVSBS010072456.1, forward strand.
ATTGCTACAAGGCAACAGACTTCTCCTGGTCCTGTATTTTTCTTTCATGCTTCTTTCCCAGAAAGGACACCTCTGCATTAATATCCGCAGTTTGATTTTTAATTCTGCGGGCCTGAATGGGGAAAACAAACAAGTACACAGAATTGATCTGTATTACTGGCTGTTGCTGCTTTTGTAGTGTGCAGCCGTGCTGAGGAGAGGTTGTCTACCTCACATGTTGGGGAGAACATTTACCACCCTACGTAACTCAAAAATACAGTATGATGCTGTTATGATTTTAGCTGTGTTGTTAGAGAAGATAGAACGCTGGTTGTGTGGTGTGATTGCCTACAGAAATTCCCAGTCTCCTGAGCCACTCCTTGCAGAGGTAATGACCTCACTGGTCACAGACAGGTCGTCTGCCTCCAATTCTTCTAACCCTGGGCCGATCACATTAAGACAAACCAGAAATACCCTTGGGAAATGCTTCTGTGGTCCATGATGAATTGAAGAACATTCATATGTTCCTGGTTGGAATGTACATTAAATACAATTCTAATTTCACTCTGAGATTAAACTTGTGATCAGGGGAAAAAAATCCCTGAAAAACTCATCCATCTCCCCACCCCTGCCATGCTCACAGCGCAGCTGAGCTTCCAGGTAATAATGTCATAGTACAAACTGTTACTGATGAATTTGCAGAAGCCATATAGCAACTGTCATGAATTATTCATGGCTGTTTTTCATCTCCCCGGGTTTCTTGTAAACCAAGCACAATAAACAGCATATATTAACATTTTTGTACCTATATTCAGCATTGCTTATTGCTAGTAATGATTTTTTGGGGGGTCCAGACTCACATTCCAAGTCTGAGCAAAGATTTCTGGATGAGCATTTATGTATCCTCTGTCTTCTTCTTTCCCCTCCTCCCTATAGAGGCTATGGAGAGGTTGATGCTTTCAGCAATTAACACCCTTCAAAGCAATTCTGCTCTTTTATCCTTTTTATATCTGTTTTACCAGCGAATTGGAAACCGAAGGAACCCGAAGCGAAGGGTCTTGTATTCAGAGCGCTGGAGCAGCTCAATGCAGGTTCTGTCAGTAGAGGGCGAAGCCGAACTAGGAACCGAAAAGGCTGGGAAGTTATTTTAGCGCAGCACTGGGGAACACCAGAGGCAGCCCAGCAGGCCTCTACATTGCAGTAGATTCGTTGGTGAGCCAAACAAAACCAGTGCAACACAGTGACTGGCTTCCGAGTGCAATTCAGGAGCTGTGCACAAGTGCCCAGGTATTTACCCTAGAATGGTAAACACAAAGATGAAGGAACCGGGGGCACAGTGACCCACGGTCGTGGTGATCAAGAGGAGGAGTGCTGTTTGCCAAGTGCGGATCTGAATGCCTCTGGTTTCAGGGCATCAACAAATTTAGTTTTATGCGACATGGCAACAAGAAACATTGGGGAGTTTAAGCCTGGGGACAAATCCAACATTCTCCCTTCAGATTTAAGGAGGGTTTGGTTTAGGCCAACCCCCAGCTGTCAAGTTTGGGAGATGGAATTCTGTCCAGGTTTTATTTAACCGTCATCTAGTCAGTGAATTAATAGCGCACGTTGTGCAGAATGTCAGGTTACTATTTTTCGAGGCTTGGAATGGTCAATAGTTTGGTGTTACTGAGCACAAAACATATGAGAGCTATCCGCTTGTGGAGACCTTCCTCCAGTTACACGTACCACAGGCTACAACAGCACGGAATGGTTTGAGTTAAGCTCACAAATCCTGCCAAATTACAACAGAGCTCTGGTCATTAGGTCTGCCCAGAACAAATTATGCAGTCTGGAAGCACACAAGGGGGGCTCTGTGGAAGTGGTGTCTAACAAACAGCAAACAGCTGGGAGAGCTCTGATGCAAAACTGTGGTCTCACATCTGCAGATTAGTTTTTCTGTGGCCTGCTGTAAGGCCTGGGGCTGTCTGCACACTGCAGCGCCAGGCCATGCTTGTTCCAGCCTCTCAGCCTCCAGAAGGGACAAGGAGAGTTACCTCAGCCACATCTGTGGCCACGAGATCAAAGGCCAACCTATTATTTTCAGAGAAGGAAAATGAAGATGACTTGATTTAGGAGCAAAGCTAGTAAAATAAAAATAATCACGTGTTTTTCGTAGAAACGTTCTGTCTTTTGTTCACAAGATACTTATGCTCTTTTACTGCAAATATTTCTGGTGTTTGTTGAATTCTAAGGCTGAAGTGAGTTAGCAGAGCATTCAGCTGTCCATTTAAAGGGTCTTATAGTGCTCATAGCATCATGTGGGCAAATGCAACTGTTTGTGCTCTGTGTTGAGGTGTTCCTTCAAGGACGTACAGGAAGTGACAAATACCATTCACAGATAGGAAAGCCATTTAGACACTTTCATATACTTCATGAGAAAAGTGGATTGGTTTTAGCTCAACTCTTTCATTCCAAGATTATTTCCACAAAGAAATGAGTATTATCAGAATTTCATAAAATGAGAAAAAACACATGAAGACATTTTCTTTAGCTTCATTCTTGCTGGTGAGTGTAGAATGGATTTCATTTATTATTATTACTGAGACAAAGTTAGCCAGCAGACAATTATAGTCCCATCTAAATGAAATGAAAAATAGCAGCCAGGACACAGACAACAGAACTATGCCTCTTTCACCCTTTTCCCCTCTTCTGTCACTACTTATTACCTGGTTTCCTTCACCTCTCAGTGGCTTGGTTTGATTTTCAGTGACAGAATTAGTGCTTCCCAAAACAGCATGGGTGGAAGAGACTTGCTTAATGTTTTCAACTTGCTTATGAGTCAACAGTCACACTCTGCCTCCCTGTGCTGAAAATGAATCTTGAAATCCCATTTGGCTTTCTTTTTTCTTTGTTGCTACAGATACAAAGGTTTTAAAGGCAACTGCTCAATTTCCTTTATTGAGCAGTTCAGAGCCCTCCACCAGTGCAATAAGTACTGTGAGATGCTGGGGCTGAAATCTCTCCGAACCACTCATCAAAAGCAGAGGAAAGCTGCATCTGTGAAAAGCAAAAATCTACCAAACTCATCGATTATAAAGAAACCAGTGCCCAAGAAAGCAAGAGAACCTAGAGACTTCATTTCTCCGGAGCACTGAGTTGCACTGTCCCATCTTGCAGAAACTCTTCTCGAGGACACATAGTAGTGATAGGCACCAATGACCTGGTGAGGAGACAACTTTAGTCTTTTACCTTATGACATCATTCTGAAGTCATCCTGATGCTGATGACAGCAGCAAAGAAAGGAGCTGCTTCTATGGTCATGGTACCTGAGATTCAACACCGGGGCAAGGTTTTGAAGACCAGCTAAGACATCTGCCTGGATTATCTCACAACTCTTCTCTGTACTGGTATCTGCACACATTTTGAGGCCTGGACGTTGAGTGTGCACTCAGGTCACTGGGTAATATCTTCTATGTGTCTGTGCCTGTGACCCTGTGGGTTCAGCTGCTACCTAAGCATCAATGTATTTAAGATGCCACTTAGTGAAAGTTTTGCACAGTATTGTTGCTCGGGCCGCTATAGAAGAATTGTTTTCCTTCCCAGATTTTTGCGTATTATAATCCTACTATACTCCTATTCTTGCAATTTTTTTTTCCTCCCACTTAGATGTATCTTAATACAAGACACAGCCACTTGGATTGCACATATCTGTCTTCTGCCCCCCACAAAATTAGATAGCATCTTTAAGGTCCTCACAAAGTGATGTCATTGGCTTAAAGATGGGCAGCTTGAGTGGTTCTCCATAGAGTTCCTTGCTTTCCATGCACGCTTCCTTGAATCTATCCCCATGGCACGGTAGTGTTGTCCTTGCACCCATCCTATTGAAGATGCAGGTGTGGAGTCTGCATGTTGCGGAGCAGCTCCCATCCGAGATAAACCATCACTTCCAGAGGGTATTTCAGTATCTTGCAGCATTTTCAGCTAGAACAAGTACAGTGACTTTTCTGAGGAGCCTAGAGTTGTTGTCTGAAGGAACATGGAAGGTGCCCTGGGCCAGTACCTGTCTTCTGAAGACTCCTGATGTACCCAGAACACCTAGGCAGGGCCAGAACTGGAAAAAGGTGCTGTGCTCCACTAAAGCTAGGTGTAGCTGATGTGGAGATTTGCAGCCCGAGGAGGGAACTGTGCCTGCCAGAGGACTGCTGCAAGTTTACTGGAGGTGGCACTTGAAAACCCAGTCTGCAGTGCCTAACACAGAGTCAGACTTCTTACCCATGTGTGATTACTAAATAACTGGTGGTGCCAGAAACCGGTGCCTGTGTACAAGAGTCTCACCAGTGCTGAGGAAGGTAATAGCAGTTTCAGAGTGGTTCTGCTTTGTATCAATAAGTGGTGGGTACCAAATAAGAGAGAAATTGCTGGGGACTAGCTGGCACTAGGTATAGAAACTCATCTGGCTGCAGCGTAGATGTAACACCCAGGCTGGTCGTCTGGGGCTCCCTTTGTATTTAAGGGAGGTCTTCTTAATGGAATTGAGAGCAAAGTGCAGGTCATCTGAAAAACAAACATTTGAAATAAGTTAGATTAACTGTGCCAAAAAATGTGCTCATGTCTCTCCTTGGAGCGAACAGGAAGCCATGTCAGACAGACATCTGTGTTTTAAATTCCCACAGTTACATGGGAAGAAGTTCTACAGAGAAGCATTTGAGTTTTAAATAGTTTTCTGCTAACTTAGGTGGAGGAGACCAGCTACAACATGGTGTTGCAGAAATACGGATGATATTGTAGTCTGTGTAAAATCAGATGTATGAAGTGGTTCTGGCTAGCTTTGGTGGGGAAGAGAAGATGTTGGCAATGGGGCATATCAGGTGGTCTGTCCTGTTGCAGCTGGAACCATTGGATCAGTCTGGGGCATGAATGTCAGCGCCAGGCCGTTAGCCCTGACTTCAGAGAACTAGTGTCGTCGACATTTCATGCCTGTGTGAAACATCCCCTTACTGCATTTACCTGGAGTGTTCAGTACTGGTGACAGAATGAATCTTACTCTTGTCTGGAAAGACTGAGGTCTCCATCCTGCAAGTGACTAAGCTGAGATAGATGCTTGAAGCACCCATCTGTGACCATAGCTCCAATCCCGCAGTTGTTTGCAGGTCAGAACTTTCTTCCTTATTCATTAATCTAACCTTGTATAAAATGTTGTTTACACCTGTTGGCCAAAATAAGCCCAGGACAAACCATAGATCTGAATGTTTTTGCTCCCCGTGTCCATGGAACACAGGGCGATGAAAGGCTCTGCGCTCTGTGCTGCCTTCTGAAGAGAAGACGGTGACATTCTTGTCCACCGGAAGCATGAGTCTTTCAGAATGTTTTCCTCTGTGAGGAACTGGCCTCTGCTGATGGAGTGTTAATCAAGAACTCAGGCCACATTCTGGTTATATTTCTGTTTTGATGGATTTGATATTTTTCATTTATCTTTCAATTAGACTTGATAGCTATACTCAAAAGCTAATTTTAATTTTCTCATTATTGATCTCACAGAGCAAATGTGTACATGGAGCATTATATAACAAGAAGCCATCATATTTGGATTAAACTGACATATACCCAGCTAAAAGGGATGCTTTTCCACTACCCAGGAGTTTATTGAACATATTCTGTTTGTTAATAGACATTTAAAATTGCTGATGCATTAAACACTGTGAGTCACAATTCCTGAACTTCTGTCAGTGGAAACTCCCACTGATGATAACAGGAAAACCTGGCACTAGACTGGTGTAAAGCAGTCATTCTTCTGTAACAGAACAAAAGCTTCAATTACAATAATGTCACATGATCCTGTTAAAATTCAGTCACTGCCCTCGAGTACAGCTCAATTTCAATTACATTGATATAATTACATATTCAATAGCTACCAAAAGCTGAAAGTGCTTGGCTGATTACCTCAGGTTAGAGCCATCTAGACAAGTTTTAAAGCCTTGCCGTGTCATGGTACTCAGGGGATGGCTCTTTGGTGTATCCCAGGGAAGCAGGGAATGGTCTCTTTGCTGTTCGTTTCCTGGTTGCCCCATCCTCTTTCACAATTGTGGAGCTGTCTGTTCTGTCTCCATCTGCCTTGTTTGGCGGGCAGGAACTCTGTAACAGGGACACCTTGTCTATCAGGCCCCTCTCAGAAACATTCTCAATTCCTTACTGATGTGTCTGGGTACGATATAAAGAATTTAAAATTTAGGTAGTCTGACAGTGACACAGAGAGAGCTCCAGTGTGCAAGACAGAAAGGGATGGGAAGTGATGATTAACTGACTGTTTGTCTGCACATATCTAAACTTTCAAATCAGATTTTTTTAAACACTTTGCTAATAATTGCTATTCTTTGTAGACGGGTAACTAGCTATTCTGCCCGCCTTAGGCTTGCTGTTAGAAAATACATACATACCCTGGGACGAGAAGTGTTTCCTGGCTATCTGGAAAAGACTGAAAGCTTAGTGCATCTACACTCAGCTTTATCCAAAGGTCTGGACCAAGAAGTCAGACTAGGCAAAGAAAGGGGGCTCTGTTTACGTTGATTGACTTCTGTGGCAGAAGAAAGATTTCCCCAGTAGAACTATGGTTTGACCTTGGTGTACCTGCGAGGCCTGCAAAGTCATACGCAGGGAAATAATAATTTTCAGTAGGGTAAGCAGTGTTCTCAGGGGCTCTGGATTTAATGGTGCATTGAGATGAATGGGAGAAAGAGGGGCTGGTTTTACCGGCAGTGCTTTAATCTGACCTGAAGTCTGCTTTTTGCCTTCTACATACAGGAACCAAAGCATGGGTGTTGTGGGCAGGTCAAATAAACGTGTGTTCTAATCTCAGCAGAGACATCAGCAAAGCAGAAACTGAAACCCATTTTTTAAAGGAGCACTTAGAGATTAATTCCTGCTGCTGGCAGTTGCATTATTATATTAATGACTATTCTGAAGCACACACGGAGTGAATGAATTGCACCATGTCCTGATAGCAATTTCAAAGCATTATGCTTTTCACCAGGCACCATTGTAGTTAGGCTGAAGCACTAATGCTTTGTGATTTAAATTCTATTACACAGACTTAACAATGATAAAACACTCAAGAATGGACTCAATGAAGCTTCTACAGGATGTTCCTTCCTGTTCAAAAGCATGTGATCACATGAATGGCGTATAGGTGTTGGTGTTTTAGATATATGTGTCCCTGTAGCTAAACTGATAATTTTACCTATTGCAATTTTTAAGTGCTTTAAAAAACATCTGAGCTCCAGGTGTAATGTTTTTCAAAAACACCATATCCACAGAATATTGGACATATAACTCTTAGGGTGATCTTTTTTCCAAAAAGTATCTATAATCCTCAGAGCTTTCTTGCTCTGTGGAAAGTGGCCTCCTCAGTCCCTTCTGAGATGGAACCTCAGGTACATTTGAAAATGTCACCTGGATGTTCAGAAGTGTTCAGTGGTAGCAGTGAATGAAGCAGGGCACCTCAGGGAGACAGCTTGCACTTTTGAAAACTAGTCCACAGTTGCTGGGAATCAGCTGTAGACTCTGATTCCAGCTTTAGATCTTAAATAACAATCTCACCCACAAGGAGAAAGTCAGTGGGTATAGAAAACAGCCTGGTCCTGAAAAATGGGGAGATATACCTGGGGTGCAGAGGAATTGTCTCCAAAACTGGGAAATGGAGAAACTTTTAACCAAAATGTCTGCAGCGGTTTTTAACCTGTGTGGGAAGATAGATCCTTGACACAGAAGTTAGGTTATCCTTCCCATTCAAGTTTCCAGATGAAAAAGGCAGAGTGCTAAGTGTCAGGGTGTGGGTCTGTGACGGACTAGCTGTGGATGGCTGGGTGGTTGCGGTGCTGTGATGCGTGTTCCTGGTCCTTACGCGTACACCGTGCGTACAAAACGCACACGTGTACAAAGTGCTTGGCCCCAGATCCCCAGAGGGTGCAACTGCAGAAGGCAGCTGATGTATTTCGAGTGCTGCGCCTGAAATATTTACTCATGTGAAGGAGATGTAAGGAGGAGGACCCCGTTAGAGAGCAGGCGGTGTGTCTGCCAGTCCATTCCTTTTACCACATAGCAAAAGAAAATAGCATGTGGTTCTTGCTGGAGGAGTTTTCAGTAGAACTCTCAGAGCTTAACCTCACATAACCCAACTGTGAACCGCAGGGATGCAGCTCCATTATGCCTTAATTTATTTTTTTTTCCTCTTCAAGAAACTTCAGTGTATCCAGTACTTGTGTGGGTGTTGTAAAGGTCATGTTGCTCTACAATAAAAGCCTCAGTAAATAACTTCTCATTTTTGAGTTTTAAGAGCACAGCAGTAAGAAACTAATAGGCAGAGAGAATTAATCTACACTGTGCTCCTACCACAGAGTACCAGGGGAAAGCTTGGAACTCCTTGCCCACATGGATGTTTGACTGAATGTTTTAAATGGGTTTCCTTTAATGACTTTTCAGGTAGAAGCTGGGGAGCCTGTATTGCCATTCCACTACTGGATTACCAGCAGAGTTGGTGCATGGGTTACATCTCTAAAAGGATGAATGATGTGGAATAAGCTATGATGACACTGAAAATCGTACTAGTCCAAAATGACAGCTCTAATCTCCAGCTCTTTCTGTGGATGTGATATGGATATTGTGCTCAGCAAGCAGCACACAGAGCTTGTTGAGTGGGAGGAGAGAAACAGCCTAATATGTTCTTCAAATATGAAAAATCGTGGTGCCAGTAATCAGGAGAAGGGTAAGCAAGGCTGGTACAGGCTCCCTAGAGAGCACTGCGAGCGTGGTGAGGGAGGGAAGGGACTTCATTTCTGTCTCAACTAAAGATTGAGAAGAAAAGTAGCTGCTGTGAAAACAGTACACAGAGGGCCTTGCAAACAAGGTCACTTTTGCTTTCCTCCTGCAAAGCTAGAGACAGGAGAAAGGAGTTTCCAGCCCTCTTGCTCACCCCTGTCCCCCAAATCACCTGCACAAAGATGCCCTCAGCTAGAAGCCCTCAACTAGAAGTCTTCAGCAAATACCTTTTGAAAAATAAGCCATAATTATCTGCAGCTCTGCTGCTTTCCCTGTGAGTCTGGCATAAAATATTGTGGGTGTGAAATTACTGTGATTTACTGAGTCTTGGACAGCAGGAGAGCATTGGCTTCTGGAGTTTTCTGTTGCTGCCGGATTCTGGGTGTGTTTATGGATAACTGAGGTTGCTTGTTTTGCAATGGTGACAGAACAATGTCCCTTGTTAGTGTTAATGCTTAGTGGTCTTACACATGCCTAGCCTGTGCCAGACGTTTTAGATCTGGCCCGCTATGTCGGTCTTCCCAATTCATTTATCTGCTCCTTTCAGACAAAGGATAGGGCCCAATCTTATGCCACAGGACAGCCCTGGAAGGGAACAAAGCTGAAAGCATCTGAAACCTAAGTAAATGATGTCTTAAGTTAGAGATAATAGCTTTTAATCAGAATTTTGGAAAGTGTTCTGTTTGATAAATGTCATGAGCATCTCAGTCAATTGATGTTCCAAATGTATGTGTTAATCTGGTGCCAAAATAAGAGTCAGAGTCTGACTGCATCAGCGAACTGGCTTTGGTATTCCATTGTGCTGGTCAATTCAACAGGAAAGAGAAAATCCCAAGCTGGCCTGGTTTTTCAGAGGTAGTCACAGCCCCATTGATTTCAATGAAATCCACATTCCTCGTGATGACATTATACTGATGACTCCTTAAGATGACTCGTGTGCTTTAAAATGGGAATCTGCAAGTGTGGGTAGCAGAGTGTGTATTTCCCACATATTATGGTGCTTCTGCTTATAAAAGAAAGAGTGGAGACATTCAGACAAACATGTACAAACGTTATTTATTCCTCAGCACAGCGGGAAAACATATTGCTGCAGTTCACATAGGTCTCTGAATTGACGTCTTGTCTACCTGTAGCTATTTAGTGTGATAATGGCGTTTGATAGACTGGACACAAACACCATTGTCACACTCCACAGCTCTGGGAGTAGTAGATCATTATTCCGTGGAGGAGTAACATACACACCTTGCAGACTTCAGCATGCGGGCTTCAAAGGTCTGCAAAACACAGAGAAAAGACCATGTTTATGCGTATCTGTGATACATCAGGATTCTCACCAAGCAAGTGGGAGACAGGATTCCAAATTTCTTTGAGGTGACTATTTTGTCTCAGCTAGCTGTGGTGGTCTGAAAGCGAAGTGACTTTAACTGTGTCTGTACAGGCAAAGGAAATGGACAGGCACCTTGAGAGAGTAATTGGTCCTGTCCTAAGAGACAGAGTTTTGAAGGGAGGAATGAATCATTCCCCGCAAGGACGTGCATCTTTCTCGTATTGATGGAGACAGGTCAGAATAAATGCCTGACTTCTGTAGAGCTGTGTTAGATCTGAGGAATCACAATGCTAACGTTTGTATTTATTTTCCATATAATTGTTTTTACCAGCATTTTAGAGCTAGCCCACTTGCAAGACAGCAGGTTGGTCTGTACTCCTAGTCCCGCTTCACCTGTTTTACTCAATGCAAGCTCCTCTCTGGCACGTCAACACCTAAGCAACAGGGAATGAGCGGTGTAGCTAACATACACCTGGCTGCGGCGTTTCACTTCTCCTTGGGGCAGTTGTTTTGGTTTGGTAGGACAGAGTGTGTTTCTATGTTTGTTTAGCCTGCAAGTCTAGTAACATTTCTGCACGTTCTCAGTGAGTATAAAAAAAGGCCCTCAAAAGATCCTGTTTGTCAGGAACGGACTAAGCGCACAAACAGTAACGAAGGGTCATGGTGATTTGTGAAGCCATGGAAATTCAGTTATGTGTCAAGCATCTGAATACTGCAGAGAAGCAGAGAAAACAGGGAAAGAGGAGCACAGGGAAGGGAGAAGATTAGACACCAGAGCGTGGGTGAACAGTAGTAGCCTCTGGATCTTACTCTTCCACGTATCCAGTTTTTCTTCAGTCCGTAAAGACTGTCAGCTAGTGTGATCGTCTGTGCAAGATCAGACTAGATATGGACTGGAAGAAACGCCGACCTGTGCAGATCGAGTGTGGCTTTGGGAAGTGCAGCCCATATGGGGAATGGTCAGTAATAGGAATAACAAAATAAAATTAGTAACTAATTGATAGCTGTAATGAAGTCTGCTAAGTTAAAGAAAGGAAAAAAAAAAGAAAAGAGAAGAGACAGACCACAGGGTGGAATTCCTTTATTCCCCTGGAACTGGTAAAACTCTTTCAAGGAGAGCGGAGTACATTAAACATTAATGTTCTGTTTTGCATGCATCTGGGTAGATTTTCTATGTGCTGAGTACTGAAATGTTTTTTGTAGCTACTGAAAACTTTAACTTTCTGACTCAGAAAAGAATGCTGTACAGAGTGGTCAGAAGCACTATGGGAGGGGATGGAATTGTCTTTTTGTGCCAAGACACGAGGATGGAACATCTTGCTATAATGCTTTTAAACTGTCCGTCCAATTGTTTTTTTAAGCTCAGTAAATGCACTCCCATTTTTACATATCTGGGAGCATTTGCTACCCCTGAGTAATAAAACTAGACTCTCAGAATCTTCTGGAGCTGGTTGCATTTTAGCAGAAGACTGTTAAGCAAGTGAAGGCATTAAAAAGGCAGATTCTCAGATCCTCTGAGAACTCCTCTGGTGGCCTTAGCCTTCCTGTCGATCTCGGGTTTTACCTTTCCTAATTCCTTCGCCCTGGCGATGTGTCACTCCCACCCATTAACAGCCTGAACGCCTCTGCTTTGCTCCCAGTCTGCTGCCAGCACTCCCGTCCTGCATTCCAGCCGAGACTCGAGAGAGGCACAGACCTCTACCATCAGCTGTCTGTAAAATCTAAACGTTTGAAGTGTGGATGCTGAATGGGGCACAGCTGCAGAGGGAAATCACATTTCTGTACTTGTTGAGACCAAGTACCTCCTTACCTTTTGATCCAACTTTGTGTCTTTTCTGGGTCTTTTTCTTACTGTAATCTAGTTCAACCAGTGTTGTTCGGTCAATGCAGACTCATTAGGACTCTGGCCCAGTTTAACTACTGATTTGCAAGTACATCTAATCAAACCTCAGTGAAAGCATGAGCTGGCAGTAGGAGCTGAGTCCTGAGTGGCCCTCGGCTGGTAAAGAGCAGCGAAATGAACCTTCACTGGCTGGTTCCCAGGTCAGACTGGTTTTTCAGATGTGATTATTACAACTGCTCTGTCATTCCCATCCCTGTCAAAGAAGCAAGCCTATCAATGCTTGGGCAGGGCTGAAACTTTCCCAAGCACTTTTCGTCTCTCACTGACTTTGTGTTTTGAGTCGGCGCGTGCTGCTGCGGGACAGAGCTGTGGGTTTGAACGCACACGCAGAACTGTCAGGCAGGTCTGCAGATCCACAGGTCACTGCACAATCACTTCTTCTCTACACGAAGAAGAGGAGCTGCAGCACACCCCGTGCACCGAGCGGCACTTCAGCATTGATGGTGGCAGATACACAGTCATACCCAGAACACGCTCTGTCTGGTCAGGAGGCAGCTTGTGGTTGGAGACCTGGGGCACGCAAGGCTCATTGTAACGAGCGTGCCCGTGCTTTAGCTGGTGATGGTGTGAGAGGAATGCAAAGGAACGGGAGTACTGGACATTGCTTTCGAACCCAGCGCAGGATCAGTGGGTTTCCCCCTTACCTTTCCTCATAGACGTTTTACTCAGCTTTCTCTCTGCAGCAGAGGAGAAAGGTCAGGCAAGATCCTACTCTAATTAAGTAGGAAAAGCCCAACAATCACTGGCAGGCGCAGTGCAAAGAGCAGCAGAGCCTCGGCAGCAGTGCCTCTAGACTTTACTGTGAAATGTGTATGACAGTGGATAGCCAGGCAAACGATGCAGCTGCAAGCAGGCACTTTTATCGTTCCACAACTACGTGGAGGCTCCCAGCAGTTCAACAGGATTATTTCCAAGACAAAAGGTAATGAAAGAAAGAGAAATGGCCACTAGGTTTTAGTACCGCAATGGAGAAAAAATCCCCAAACAATGGGAATGCTACAGATCGACACAGGGAGAAAACAAAGCATAAACATCAGAAAAAAAAATAGAATCTACATTTTGCTTCTCTCCTGCTATATGATTGTGTAAAGAATCTTACTGGAGTGTTCCAGTTGAGAAGATCGTTGTGAAGAACCAAAGGGTTTTTCAAGAAGTATCTTGATGGATCACAGAACCTGTCTTTTTTTCTGTATCCAGACCTAGAAGCATTCCTGGAACCCTGGTGTAGTCTAACCACATGTGCTGTCAGCTTCCTGGCCACCCCTTTCTTTATTTCAATAATAATCATTTAGGTTGGCTTGCCTACTGACACTAATAAAAACCCAATTTGTTTAAAAGTGCAGGCAGAGATCGCTATGGAGAAGACATTAAAGCCTGTTACAGGCATTTGCAGATACTCTGGTATGCTGAAGTGCTTGGTATTCAAAATTCACCTGCGCTATTTTATTTTTGTTAATACATTTCAACATTTGTTTTTCCTCACATGACTCAAGCAGAGGAATGCACTTACCTGCTGACACAACCGCCAAGTGATCCTCTGGTGAGTCGCTGGCGTTGGCACAACTGAGATTCTCCGCTGAGTTTCACCGTATTCAGATCTTTGGAGATCCTGGTTTTCTTTTATGAGTTCCCAGCAGTGGTCAGCTGTTGAAAGCCTCTGTTTCCAGTGGACACCTTTCCCTCGCCCTTTATGGGGTCCAGAGCTTTTAAAGTAAACAATTCATTCTCCTTCTGATAAGTCATATTAAAATATTGATCTGGGGGAGGGAGATGGCCCTCACTGCTCAGAGCCAGTCACCTTTAGTCAGACTACGGAATGGAAAAAAAGCTCTGAAATCTCTATTTTCTCTGTCCCTTCAAGAGAGAGTGTATGTGGGTAGGGAGAAATGCAAAATATAGGGGCTTTTCAGCTGCCCATTTTGCTTAGCCCTGAGGTGAAGAGTGTTTACTCTGTCTTCATATTAATTGCTTATGTCTTCCGGCGAGACTGATTTCCTCAGTTCTTCAGATCACAGTGCTCATCTTACTGTTCACTGCTGGGTCTTACAATCTTTTTTTCATTTTGAATTTTGATCTACAGTCTTTTCTGCACAGGAGTTTTCAGAACTCGCAAAGAGTCTGTCACGTTCTTAATGGGTTTTACTTTCCAGCACCTCTATGAGATAGGGGAGAAAGTCTGACTTCAGTTGAGCCTGTCTGAAGAGCAGTGGCAAAATGACCAATTACATACACATTTCAAGACCTCATCCAGATAATCAACAATTTGACCATTGCATAAACCCCCAAATTTAGGGCATGATAAATTCCCGTTTTCTGTGAAGGCTAGTATGGGATTTGAACCTGAGAGCTCTCTAAACATAAGTCACGCCTTCAGTACGATAACCTTCCTGTTTACTAATTAGTATTTCATTGCTTCTTCCATTAACATGCTTCCATTCCATTAGAACATAAATAATTTGTAACTCTTAAGTAACAGTAATCAATTCATATTTTTTTAAAAAGCAGAGTTTTCAGTGTAATACTTGATGAAAGTGAGGAACCAGTTCACTTTACTGGCTTTAGCTGGATGTGTCTATCCAGCAGCAGAAGACCACTGCAAAGTCAAACCTGGAAAAAATTCTGTGTCTTGCATTCTCCTTGCTTTCCAGCTTCAACAGAAGAGAAATGCAGCTTCTCTCCTTGTTAATGTGCCTCCCCTCACTGCGGCCAGGGTGAGATGAAACAGGCCGGGATGTATGAGGTCTAAGATTCAGAGCTCTCCTTTTGAGAGAAGGGTCCTGCACATAATGGCTTTGAACACAAATTACAATACTGTGTAGTGGAAAAAAACCCAAACTGTGAAGCCAGGGGAACACCCTCACCTTCACCAGTTGGTGGCATTTATTTTCTCCTTTAGGCTGTCATGTATTTGGACTGCAAATTTGTCATGGCAAGAATTATCTCCTACTGTTTCCTAGAATGCTGTTTTCTAATCATAGCGCAGCTCTCGTCTCAGGTACACCAGTAATTCAAATAACAACGTCAGCAGCCGTGAATAAAAGAAGGCCCTGAACTGTGATTTCTGTGCAACAATTAAGCTGTATTTACAGGCTCTTATCAGTCTTATCACTGTATATACCCTTCAAGAATAGGTTTTCCCTTATGAAAAGCTCAAGTATTTATAATTCTCTGGGATTTAATTACATTTTTATAACCTTAGTTGTGAAACAATGTAAGCTGCCTAATGCAGATGATTTGACGCTTCACTGTACCCTTTTCCCATTTTTTTAAAGAAAAAGACTTTAATTAGCACAAAGCACAAATTAATAATGCCAACAGGTGACCTTTAGTAGGGGAGCAGAGAATTAAATACGACAGGAAAAGAAAAAGAGCACATGCCTGAGCTTTAGCTTCCACGTACTGTGCTGTATGACAGGGCACTGGAGAAGCAGAGTGAAATTAAGTTTTTTAACAACACAGTCCTGCTCACTTGCTTTTAGGTGAAAAGTGCCAGTAATCTGTGCCACCTAACTTCAGGCACGGTATGAGAAGGGAGTCCATGGCTACGTGCCAACCTCAGCTGGCTCTACAGCCACTTGGATGCACTGGATAGAGTCTCATTTTTTATCCTTACAAAGACCTTACCAGGATGGTGACTGGGGAAATTCTGCAGTGAATCGTTAAATGTCAGACCAAACCAGGATCTGTTGAAGTCAAAAGAAACATTCCCACCAACTTCTGAAAGCCCAGGACAGCATCTACCACATCCTATTTGTGCATGCAGACACCTTGAGCCTGGGGCGCGACTGCGCTGGCAGTGGTGGTACAGCTAGAGTTCCTTTGGTGCCGGAGCGGTACACCCCTGCCACGGCTTCTGCTCTGCTGAGAGTCCCAGCAGCTGGGGCTTTTTGATGGTGCTCTCAGCCTTTGTGTTACCTTCTGCCCTTGAACCATTCAGAAAGCCCTCCTGGAGCAGGGACTGCTTTTTAACTGGTGTTGGTACAGTTTGTTTTTTGGTGAAGAGTCTCTCGTTTGGGTCTTGTACATGCACACGGTATAAAGATGACAGAACTACTAACAGTAGCTGTACTAGCTCATAGTCTGCCCATAATGGTAGAACAAGGCTTGGCAAAAATCATTTTTTAAAAATTACCCGTACAATTACACAGGAATCTTATGTGCAAGCATCATATGCCATTCTGAAACTTTTGATGTGCGTTTTAAGTCTACACAAGGTGTCTGACAATTTGCTTAATCATAAAAAGAGGGCAAAAGACCTCAAATAAAAAATCAAAGTGTCACCTTGTCCAAAAACAGCAGAGAAACACTAAAATGTGCTACTTCTAATCACAGAGGAAACACCACTTACTTGGGGTATTTCTGGAGTTGTGTTTCTGGAAAAAAAAAAAGGTGTTTTCCTCAAAATGGCAATCTGCAATTGTAACTGAAGTGAAGCCACTCGTAGAGCCACTGGTGAGCATCTGAACCAGCATTGCAACATTGCTGTTGCAGATGGGTTTGGGTTCAATTCTTTGGAATTAAATGCCAAGTTATTTGGAAATTCCTGAAAAAAAAAAAAAGGAACTGGTTTGTTTAAATGTCCCTAAAGGTGACACAAGGACAAATAATGCAATACACATTGCACATGCATCTGAGGGCCAAATTCTTCTCTTGAAAATATGTAGATATGACCCCATGCAAAATGATCTAATTTGAAGTTCAATCTAACTTTGAAGTTGGCACTGCTCAGAGCAGAGAACTGAGTCCTGTGACCTCCAAAGGTCCCTTTGAACCCAAATTATGCTGCGATTCCATTTAATGCATGTAGCTCCTGTTGACTAAGGCATCACTATATGGAGGATGAAATGTCATCCATACAAGAGTTCTTTCCTGTCATTTTTCTGATATGAAATGGGGAGGGTACGAAGGGTGAGATAGAAATCTGGGGAATGGAGTCTTTTCCATGTTGGAAAGGTGAAAGAACAACTCCAAAACTGAAGGAATATTAACTTAGCACAGGGGCAAAAATCTTGAGAAGCTTTTCACACTGCAAAGATTTAACAAACAGTAATAAACTATAGTTAACCTTAATAATAAAATTCCTCAATTAAGAACAACAATTTTGGTGAAAATGGGGTTAAATATTCTGTGCATGAAGATCTCACTAGTTTATTAGGAGAAGTGTTTTACTGTTTCAAATGATACAGGCATGCAAGGGATTGTGAGTGGTGGAAATCCCTTTGGAAGAATAAACCTGCTGTGCAGCTGGTTAATTTTGACCATAAATACATTACCTGTTCAACAAAGCTCGTTTCCAAAGCCTGTTTGAGAGGGCTTAAAAAGCACGACGACTTTGTTTATTTCGAGTAGATTTCAAAAGCCAGTTTCACAATTCAGTTCAGACTGAAGACTTTCAAATCAGGACTCATTTACATGACCTGAAAGAGGCTTACCTGAATCAGTTATCTTTTGTTTTTTTCTGACCTTTAAAATCAGAATAGTCTGAACTTTATATGAAAATAAAAATAACACAGAGACGGATCGTGGTGCGCATGTAGAGTAAGTGGGAGAAGCGAGTAGATTGGGAAGAGCTTTCTCTTCCTCTTTTGGATGGCCTGAGACCTCATGTTGTCCAGCTAACTGATACAAACCTCAGGCTGAAGCCAGCTGCAGTTTTGAGGGAGACGCGAAACTAGACCCTCAGTTGAGGAGGGAGTTAGAGCAAAAGATTCTGATCTGAAAAGTACAATGCTACAAGGTACAGAGGTTTAAAAAGGACCTACTGAGGCAGCAGTCCAGGGAGACCTCAATTCTGCAATCCTCTGGAACTCTGATATTTAACAATTTTCCTTCCCTAGATTCCAGCCTCAGAACTGTTGCACTAATTGCCATTCACGTATGAGGACTTGAGCTGTATCTTTATGGCTTTCCTCCAGCTCTGTCTTTAATGAGCACATAATCAATATTCTTAGACTGATTCGGGGCTGGCTATTTCATTTGTGGAAAAATCCTGTTACAATCTGCCAGTGGTGGGCATGGCTTACATGGTTTAAAACTTTCAGACAAATCTGGGTCAAAGATTTAGGCCGGATCCTTTTATGGAAAAAACTGACACATCTCCAACAATGTAACTGAATTTATGCCTTTGCTTTGACCTGTTCATTTCAGTGGATCTGTGCCGACTTACGTCAGTTTGGGATATGACCAGAACATTTTTGAGAGGAAGCTGCTGCAGGAATTCTTGGGCTTGAAGTGGGCAAAGCTGGTATTTATCTGTTTATCCCAGATCACTGCAGTATTCAAGGAGCATCAACCTTCGCAAACATTCAAGGAAGCATTTACCAGTGGTAATACCACAATGTAATAGACAAAGGTGAGGCCTGTGTAGAGTGAGGACAGCTTAGATCACTGAAGGGAAAATGTTGTGACCCTTGTAAGTCAATGGCTAGTGGTTAAAAATTACCTGTTCTGGTCATTCTGACTACTCGATAGAGAAAGATTAACTTAGAGCCATTTAAAGTAGAGCAAAGGTATTTAACCTGGAAACCATGATCTCTCTTGATTTCTACTGGGGCTCAGTAAACGAAATTGATTTGAGTTTCCCAATCATCCAACTCATTACATCAGTTCTAGATCACCCTGGCATTCCCCACAACAATTCACCAGCTGACACATCCAACACGGAGGATCCGTGCTGAGGATTATCTCCAGATTAAGGGTGTAAAGTCTGACTAACAATGTACTGCCCGTGAAATTTCCATTTCCCCAGCAAAATAGTTGCGGACTGAATTTAAGCAATTTTGATGTAAGCTGATGGCTAACAGATAAAACTTCCCTTATTTACCAGTCCCTAGGGGGAAACTCCCCACCCCCAAGAAAACCACCCCCTCTGCAAACACTGCGCTTTGGCTCCTTAGCTCTGAGCCTTTTGCCCAGGTCAGCTCCACTGCTTCTATTAGCCTGGGACATGAGCTGTCCATCCGTGGTCATCAAGGGCACGGAACCTCCTTTTTCCTGTCCACCACTGCTGCAGCCTGCACATTTCAGGCAAAGCATTAATCCTATAAATCACAAACCACAGCAAGATAAACTACTCACTAACGGACATTTACAAAGATCATTAGGTTTTTGTGACTTCCCTTCTTTCCGATGTTTTACCAGGACGTCAACAAGCCTCCCTTTCCACATACAGCTGCCATGAGCACCAAGTGCTGTGGCTGTGGACCTGCCCGGCCCCCAGTACACAGAGTTTTTCTGAATCTGGATCAGTTCACTGTGCTGCTCTGTAGCGATTCCTTTGTGGCTGGCAGCCATTAAAAGCATGGAACTTAGTCAGTATGCCATAAATGGTTCTCTCATCAGAGAAACGTGTACCACAACCTCTCTCCTGTCCTCGTGCCACATCAGGTACTAACACACTACCCACCTGGGATCCAGAAAGTTTAATCCTAGAGCAGTAAATAAAGGGTAGTCATTTCTAGACTCTTGCCCTAAATAATTTTGGACTCTAAATCCCAGTAGGAATCACCACAGTAAATCAAACCTTTGCTCAGCAGTGGCCTGTGACACCTACCTCAGAAAGTAAAAGAAAGCCACTCGTCATTTGCCACCCTTTCTGGTCTATGGATCAATTTAATATCTTCCTCACTCCTGCTTACGTGTATCAGAGCACCACATATGCGTGTGCTGGCTCCACGCTCCGCACGGGTGGTGTCTGGAGCTGTTCTGCCAGGATTTTCCACCCACAGCAGCCATGATGCAGCCAACCCACAGAAGGGGATTCGAGGGGAGCATCCTCTACCTTTTCTTTAGTGCCACGTGCACTGCGCATGAGACAGAGCACAACGTGAAGGGCTTTGATACAGATGAGGAGAAGCAGCTTCATTCATTTTTTTTGTTTGCAAGTAAAAAACCTCTTTAAACCCCCAGAACTTGAGGAGACTTTAGTGGGTCTGAAGTTTATAAATCCCAATCACCTCAAAAAACCCACAGAGAGCTGCATGCTGCTGGCACAGAGGCCCCAAAGCTCAACCCCCCATCCCACGCCAGCCTCTGAGGGACAAGAGGGCTGCCCGAGTGGGGCCTGGGCAGGGGCAGCAGAACTTTCCAGAAGGGCAGGAGCAAGAACCAAGAGCAAGGAGCAGGAGCAGTGGCAGCAGAACCTGACAGAAGGGGCAGAGCTGAGGGGCCAGGGCTCAGTGAGGGGCAGCAGAACCTTCCAGAAGGGCAGGGCTGAGGGCTGGTGTCTCTGCTGAGGGGACGCGTGTTCTCTGTTTGGCGTGTGCAGACGAAGGCAGGGCCAGCAGCTCAGGGGGCTGCAGCTGCAGGGCTGTCCCTGCCAGCCTGGCCCAAGCATCGGAACCCAAGGTGTCCCTTTCTGGAGGGAACGGTCAGACCATCTGTGGTGATGAAGTGAATTCGAGCAGCCAGCACTGAAGCAGTTAGTGAAAAGGCTGATGGTGGAGAGCATTAGAAGCAGGGCGGAAAGGGTGCTTGGTACCTTTTGCTTGCTGTAGCCAACTATATTAATCATTATTTAACTTTGCAGTCAGTGGTGAAGTTCCTTCTAGCTGAGAGTAGTCAAAATGTGCTCTTCCCCTGCCTCCCCTTGTGCCTCAGGTGAAACCTTTTCAGCTAACACGATTTGAAATTGTTCAGTATAGACTTTCGCACGCTTCTTAAAGTTTTGCTCTTTTGATAAAAATTGCGGATGTAAGAATTGTTTTGGTCTCTCAAAATATCATTAAGCTGATGTTTTTATAACTCCGCACTGGCCCTTTAATCTCATCTTCCTCTGACCTGGCCCTGGCGAAATGGTGGCTGGAGAAGGTTGGCCTGTGTACTGGAAGTGCATAAAGTAGAAACCAAGAGGTAGCCAGGATAAGGCTGCTTAACTACAGAGCAGTAGGATTTGGTTGCTGTTGGGTTTTTCCTTTTCTGTATTCTTCTGCCCCTATTCCCCCAGTTAAAAACAGCACAGCTCTAACGTCAATGTTTTGGAGGCAAAGAGGGGTGACGAAAACAACCTAGTCCCTGTGTTTTATGTGACATAGGGGACACATCCCTTGCTGCACATAAACAGAGACATGTTTACATAACCAGGTAGTTTACTAGCTTGTTTACTATCCTGTGCAGCATGAAATTGAATTGCATGAGGTCCTTGCAGTCCTGGATGCCAGAGCTCTGCTGAACTCAACTATTTTCCGCAAAATCCTGATTTCAAGACCTCAGAGAAAACGCATGAGGTGATTGTTCTTCTAGGCTGGCTCGGGCCAGGGGCTGTCCAGCTGCAGCAGGCCTGGGCTCGCAGGTGCAGCTGGTCTTCATCAGCTGATGCAGGTGCTGGCCATCAGGCCCACTTGTGCACGGCCCAGCAGTAGCTGAGCAGCTTGCCCAGAGGAACAACAGGAGAGCACAATGGGGATCTTAAGCTCAAGGTCAGGTGAAGCAGTAGCAATTCCTGGCCTGGCACTAAGAACAGCAGTGTTATTTAACAAAGGTATTGGAGGAGGAATCATTAATCTCTGTTGTAGGCTGTGGGAGCAGGGCTGAGAGTTCCAGGGCTGTGGAGGCACACTGGAAGTTTCTGAGTCCTCGTTAAGGTCAGGTGTAAGGGTGGCTCAGGGTCCTTCCTGGAGACCTCTGAGTCTGTGCAGTTGTCCTGGCTGGGGCTGTGGAGTGGACTCCCTTCAACTGGAGAAGCTTACCTGCTGCACTTACAGGCCAGCACTGGCTCTGGAGTTCCTGAGGCTGTTCTTCTGGATGGACTTGGCTGGAGTGAGGGAGCTTATGGCTGACAAGTAAGTAAACTTCTAATCTTTGATTGTAAGGGGGTAACTCTGAGATTCCATTGCTTGGCAATGAAAAGTGTGGTGGTGTTCCCTTGGAATGCATTAGATTCATCTCCTGTGTAGAATGGATATCTATGGGAAATAAGCTGGACCACAGGGAAATCACCTGAACATGTGTGTCCCTTCCCCCCCAGCCTTTGTGCTACTGCTGAGGGTAGATCAACAACAAAAAAAGGATATCGTTAATGGAATTAGTGGCCTTGTGTTTCATCCTTTGGATGGCCAGCAAGTGTGATGCTGTCTGGGTGGCTGCCACTTTTGTGGTTTTGTGTCCTGAGCGATGGGAGGGAGGCTTTCTGGGTGGGGTCATTCAGGACAGAGTAACAGGGCCTTTTCAAAATCAGCTCTTGGAAACTGGTGGGTTTGCAGCCTGGTAGCTAAGCAGTGGGACACAGAGGTCCCAAAAATACTTTGCTGAGGTGTAATTCCAAAGACAGTGTTGATAACTAGGCCAAGGTGTTCCTGTCCTGGCAATTTAGGTCTGGGCCATACTAAATACCCATTTGATGTTTACTCTAGCATATGCATTGATGGAAGAACTTAACTGTACATGAAGTAGGAATACTGACACTGGAGTCCCAGTAGCTGAGACAAGAGGTCATTCCTTTTGTTTGTGAGACCTCCTTGACTGGAGACCTCTCATTGAAAGGTTGGAGGATAGCTACAGAATGCCAGATCTCATGCAGGCGTTCAGGGCTCACCAGCTTAAATGTGATCTGGTGTTTGGTGAAGCTGTGCAAGGGGCTGGATTCAGATAAGTTTTGCTGAGGAGCTATTACAGCCCACTCAGGGGTTTTGTTTTGAAGACCAGTGTCTGGGGGCCGAGCACGGCTCTGGCTGCGGCAGAGCAGGTTTGTTACAAGTGGCAGGGCCCACCTGGAGTCCTGAGGTATGTTGTGCCACCCCGTGGATTGTGAGACCTGCCTTGCAGGGTGGTGGTGGTGGTAGAATGGTTGACCTCGTGGGCTTGTTACCTCTTCAGTCGGCAAAGGATGCTAGCAAGTGTAAATGCTTTTTTGGTGTCATGTCCTGCAGCTCTGGATTTTCTTAATTTTTGGTGGTGTGTTTTTTTTTTTTTTGCATGTTCTCAACAAAGATTCAGGGCGTGCTTTTGCTGGTGTTTAAGAATCAGTAATATCTTATCCTCTACCTCCCTGTGACATACCTCCCATGAGGACAAAAATGCAATAATATGTTGTTCTTCATGTGTAGTTTTATAACATCTATGGCGTTATTATAATGGACAATGTGCAATGTGGGCTTGTGTTCAAAGAAGGAGCTTAAGCACGTTGTACCAGGGAAGAGCTTTGCATTGTCTCATTGGGTGTGGAGGGGAGATAAGTGATTGAATGCAGGAGCTCTCTAAAGCACACCTGGCTTTTTTTAGCTATTAGGAGCTGGATGGAGTAGGAACAGCTGCCTATGTAATCACACACCAATTCATATCACCAGAGCTTTTAATCTATTGCCATGACCTCACTAGTTTTCCAGTTTACACAGTGTTGTGCTCAGAGTACAGTTAAAATAAAAATTAATTTGATACTTTTTTCCTGTGCTTTGTGTTTGGAAGAGGAACTAGTTTGGTCAAACTCACTCTCTTTTTTTTTTTTTCAAATGGAGAGATGCAGATCCACTTGTGAAAGAGGTGAGCTTTTCTTTGAACGAAGAATCTAACAGTGGGGTGGAGGGAGGAAAATTCTGTTTGGTTTGCAACAAATGCCTACTGTAAATGTCTTGAAAACACTTTTGTTTGGAGATGCTGCTGAGAGGTTGCAGTAATTTGTTTTGGACCCAGGTATCTGCTGCATCAGTCTATGGAGTCCCTATGGGGATTAGGTTTCACAGCCACCCTATAGCCCCTGTGATGCGATGTGACACCCCTCTTTTGCTGACTCATTTAATCACCTTGCTGTTGTTTCTCAGAACACAAAGCATTTATTTAAGCTATAGTTTTCTGCACATCACCCGAACTTTTAAAAATATGTTTAGTCTCAGAGGAGTTGCCCTCAGCTGTAGAGGCCTGGATTTTCTGGTTGATTGGTTTGTTTGTTTGTTGTTATTTTAAAAGCTTAAAGTTTCTCCTGGTACTAAAATAACACTTTTCGAACCTTTTGATATTTTTCTGTTGTATTGGAAATCAGTCCAATGCATGCAATTCTTGTTTTAGTAATCTCAGTGAATTAATTTTTGGTTTTATTAAATAGAAGATAGGCTTGAGTTCATATAAATATCATGTAAAAATTAGTTATTTTCATGTCCAAGTGAAGACCCCTACATTATGCAATTTGCAGTCATTTCAGCATTATTTACTTTCATGGATTCAGATTTTTCTCTCTGCTTACCAAGTAAAGAAACTAAAATAAAGTTATACTTGCAGGATCAATTCTGTATGAAATGAAATGTAGAACTCACCTGCTGTTCCGAGAATACTCCTGAAAACTTGCTTTTCTTCTGAAGACGTTTACTATGACTGGAAAAAGCAAAACACCACATATAGAAATCTTAATCTTTATCCCCAGTAGAAAGTAGGCTATTTCCTCCCGCTATGAGCTGACGTTTTCCCCACTTACGTTAGAACATTCTCGTACAGCCTGTGCCACGGAGCGGTGGGAATGGTCCCGTACAAAGGTGGCACCGGCCTCTGCGGCGCCAGAGCCGTGGCCGCTCCGGGGTCAGATCAGACCCTTTCCCCGGCAGCCACCTTTGTTAAAGATTACTTGGTCTGAAACGCCTCATCACAAGCCCTCTCTGAGGTTTGGTTCTGTGGGCACTGCTTCCTAGGACTCGGACTGTTGTTTCTCTGCGGGACAGGGCAGTGTTTCTGAGGGTGGCATTGGGCAAGCTCTCTTCTCTAGAAGAACTTGCTGATGTGTCAACTGTGGTGTCGGCAGCGTTTGGTCATTGGGAGCCCGTTGGGTTAGAGGCTGTCAGGTGCCACAAGCACAGTGCTGCTTTTTGGGGATATCTCAGGGATAAAGGAGGCTGTAGCTGCTCTCTCAGTGGTGTGCTGGGCTGAGCTGTGCTCACGCTGCATGGTCACTGACATGGACAGGAACAGACGTCTCAATGTTGTGAAATATGCCTCTGGTGGGGAAAATGCACACGCGTTTCCAGTGTGACTGGTGAATTGAGGTATGATAGTCTCATGGATGGCTTGTTGGAGCTAATTCACATACATGGGCTTGAGAATGTTAAATATTAATCATTCTTATCAGCCCTCTGTGAGCAGCATGCCCTGGCAGCCAGGAGGGCAAACTGCATCCTGAGGTGCATCACACTCAGCGTGAGCAGCCCATTGGGAGAGGGGGTTGTCCCGCTGTATTCTGTGTCAGTGAGACCTCGCCTCCAGTCCTGCGCGCAGCTCTGGGCCCCACAATTTCAAAATTGGGGTGAAGGTACTTGAATGTGTCCAGAGAATGGCCGCAGAGCTGGCGACAGGGCTGGAAGGCAGGTCCTGTGAGGAGGATTTTTAGGATATAGTTCACATTTCACAACTTGAAAGGTTTTGCTGAATCCCTGGCTGGAGTTTTTTGGGTGTTTTTACCCTCCTGCCCCCATCTTTTCGTCTGCCAGTAGAAACTGATAGGCAAGAACAAACAAGCCACTTAGATGACCGGATGAACTGACTGCTTGGTCATTGGACTTCTGTCCTTCAGGACGTAGACAGATGTGCTCAAACAGAGCTGTTTAAACAGATGCCAGTGGCACAGATAAAAGGTGGTAAGGATATGTATATGTATATATACAGCAGCCTTAGAGGCAAGAGAAAAAAGGGAAGGGGGAAAAAAAAGCATTTTTTAAAGTTTTAACTGTCCAACAGGAAAGCATGGTGACAGTTCTTTCTGCAGATTAACCTGAAGTTGCTGTGACAGTTCAACGAGTCTCAGTTTTCTCTGTCAAGTGTCACTTGTGCTGGTATTCTGTTGTTGTTAGATATTGTTAAGTTTAGAAACGTTCTGGATTTTCTTCATTTGTGCACACAGCAGGTGTAGAAAGACTCTGACTACCCTGAAGATTGTGCCATTTCCTTTGTAGTTTTTTTCCCCAGCAGCTTGGTGTGGGCTGCTGCCTGCACCAGCAGTCTGACTAGTTCTCCATCACTCCCAATGCTGCCTTGTGCTGCCTGGTTCTTTTCTGGGCAAAGGCTGCCTGGGTCCACACCAGAAATGCTTCCATGGAAGTCACTGCAGATCAAGCTGTCATTCAATACAAAGCATCAGAAACAGCGTCACTCCTGAAACGCTGGTGAACTCTGAAGCGCTTGGAATTGCTTCCGCCTGTTATTTTTTCTGTGATTTAGATACTAGTGATGGGCTTGGTTTTGATGGTTATTTGTCATGGAACAGAGGAGGAAGAGTGAGGGAAGTGGTGTGTTTGTGGTGTGTTCAGATTTCATGAACAAGAGCTATGGGGAGTTCGGGAGTGGATGTAGCACGGTTTCATCCCTCTCTCTTCTTGAGAGACAGGGGAAAGCTGTGTAAGGTCATGTTAAGAAAATGGACCTTTGGAATGAAGTTGGAAAGAACGTTGCCATCAGTATTGCTCAGAGCCAAGCCTGGCTCTGTGCTTCCTGCTCCCTGCAGCTACTGGGGGTGAAAAATCACGTTTTTATCACCAGAAAGGAGAGGAAAAAAAACCACAAAAACCCCAAACCTGAGCTACTGATACTGTTAGAAGACTTTGCCATGCAACAGATAATAACTTTGTAGTAAGAATAAGGAGAAACTGAGGTGATGAAGGTATACTTCACAAGTCTGTAAGTCTGTAAGTGTTTATGGTATGATAATTTTCACCAAACCATATTTCAGGGATTTGATGTGCTCTGTGAAGGCATCGGAGGTCAGATATTTGGGAACTGGATGTGATCTGAGTTTTCTGGTTCCTGTATTCAGGCAAGGCGAGACACAAAAGCAGCTAATAACAATTCTAGGGAGAAGGGATCTCCTTGGGAAACAGGTATTTCTGAATTTGTTTTTCATTTAAGTTAGAGATGAAGCAAAATCTTGCTTCCAGGAATCCACACTGGGAGAGGTTCAAATTCTGGTCCAAACATCTAGTTTAGAAGAACTGATGCTGACTCTTTAGTGTTTGTCCTTCTTCATTTCTCTATGTTCCAAAAGCCACTTGAAGGAGCTACATGGCTGGTGCTGGTTTGCCGTTAAAAGCTTTCTTAGCAAACAGCACAGAAGCGTCTTCATTATTCTGAGAATTCAGAGTCCAAAAAATTTAAAGATAGATGCATTTTTTTGCCTTACTTGAGTCCTTTCCAGTTCTTCTCTGTGCTGGTAGACTGCCAAAGTGGTGTCGTTAGTGGCAGGTAAGCACAGAACCCTTGCACCCATGCTTAAACTGGTCCAGTTGGTGTTCTTCTGGCACAGGGACACTGCCCATGTGTAGGCCAAGAGAGCGTTTGTCAAATCCAGGGTGTCTGAGGAATGCTTTGATTTGTCTTGGGCTGCTTCCTTGTCGTGTTTCACTACTGCCTTTCTGTCCTGGGGGTTAATTCTCCCTGAGTGTTGGATATCTGCAGACTCTTATATTAGGGTCAGCACTGTTGTTATGAATAAAAGGCAGAAAGGAGCGACAGGAAGATGTGCTGTGCCTCACCAGCAAATAACAAAGCCCTTTATAAAAGGGGGGAAAAAAAAATTCGTAATTTGGAGTACATGCTCCTCTATTTTTTTTTTTAAAGCCTAGGGGTGCGATTAGGAAATCCAAGATGCGCATGTTGTAACAAGCCATTGTGATAATGTGTAATGACAATTTCTACTTATATTATTAAATCTGAGACAGTGAAACATCTGTATGCTTGACTAGGAAGTAGCACTGTTTAAAACTTGACAATATTCTTAAAAGCAGTCACTCACAGAAGTAAAGCACTGGAGCAGAGGAAATTACTGGGATAGCAGGGAAAACGTCATCAGTTGTGGGAGCAAGGGGTCCTCAATTCCCTGAGCTCTAGATGGACTGCAGAGGAAGGAAATTTCTAGACTTGCACAAGATATTAACCTCTAGCTGATTAAAAGTGGTTTTTGTTCTGTGTAAAGGAACCCTTAAAACTGAAGATACGTTCTGCATTAGCATACCGAAACATTTAGAGGTGGAGCAGAGAGGCGTCTGTCCACCACGTGCAACTGGTGTTTGCCAAGTATCGATCTGGTGTCCATCTCTGTTATCCTTTAACTTTAGTCCAAGGTTCAACGTTTGCCTTTGTTTAAAAACTGATTTCACAGGGAGGTCGTGTCCTCCAGCTAATCCAGCAGTGACAGAGGTCTGGAAAATCAAAATTTAATTTAGTGCAGCTTGGAGGGCATCTGTGAAGCCCATATGGAAAACCACTGTGGCAGGGAGGTGAAGTATCCACAGACAGTGCAGAGCGAGCCTGAGGAAGCAACAATGTGGGGCAAGTGATTAGCCCAAATTAGCAGAACAAGCAGAAGGCTCAGGCTTCTCCCACATGTTTCTGCACATAGGCAGCAAAAATGGAGCTGTTGGTTATAATTTGTGTGACTGCATCTGTGCAAGCTTAAGCAGGTGAGGGTGGGTAGTGACACACCAGGAACCAGCGTCGCGGTGCTATGTTCACATCCTTGCACGTGTCACCGAGTTTGTGCTGCCTGAGTTGCTTGCACTCATTGAAGGCAGTTACTAGTGCTCACTTTGCCACAGAAATGTGTGTTACAACTAAATACAACGAGGGGTTCCAGCCCTCGGATCATTTTTGTGGCCTTCTCTGGACCCGCTCCGGCAGGTCCCTGTCCTTACTGCACACCCCAACATGGGATGCAGTGTTCCAGGTGGGGTGTCACCGGAGCAGAGTCGAGGGGGAGGATCACCTCCTTGGACCAAAGGAGAACCTGAGTTTTAGCAGGTCTGAGCATCCAAAAGCTAGGCAAAGATTAAATTCAGACATGCATGGCTGAACCGATTGCTCTCCCTGTGAGTTTTGATTTTATATTCCAAGAGTCTTATTTCTGGGCTCTAACTTGGAAACCAGCCTTCCTTTGGCTTCAGTGAAGTCAATGGCAATTGTCTGAGCAGCCTCCCCACATCAGCCAGTAATTCATTTGCAAAGTCTTCAGCTTCCCAAATGTTCCGACCCGGCAACCTGCCGCGTGTCTCTTGTTCAGATCTCAGCTGGTGCTGGATACCAGCACACCCTAGGGAAATCCAGCTACTACAGCGTAGGGTGCCTTCAGAAACATCGTGGCAAATTATTAGAGTCCATAAAATTTGAAAATATTTGGTTTTGAAAAATAAGCTACAGACATAAAATTTTAAAGAATATATCAGTATATATTGTTATATGCTACTGATATGGAATTAGCAGAGGGGGAAATACACTGAAATTTTAAAAACTAGTATTAATAAGGTTGAGATATGACTGTTGTGGTAGAAGATAATAGATTTTGAACAAATTATATTTGTAATGACTGTATGTTAAGTTTATATTCTATTGCACTTTAAATTTAGGCATCTAATCTGTGGAGATAACGAGACGCCCACAGCAAATGGCAGAAAATAAGTTGGGTGAAAATAACAGATGCATTTGAGCAATAATAAATTGAATTTGAACAAGGCTCTTGGTCAAAAGCTGGAGAAAATAATCAGTGCTAATCATCAAGAGATTATCTTTGTTATCCTTGTACTGGAGATGTCTGAGGCAGGAGGGTTTCCTGGTGGGTTGCCATGGCAAACCCTGGGCACTGTTCTCAGGGCAGCGTTATATAGGAATGGAAACAATAGAGGAGTTTATGTAGAGTCAGCCTTGGAGTGAAAGAGCAGCACGCAATTGTTGTTCTGTTGGATTTAAAATACTGAAGATTGCTGAGGCAGGGAAGAGGTTGGCTCGGAGAAGAGAGTATTGACCAGATTTTTTTTTTTTAAAGGAATTTCAGCCTTTTGTAATTGCCAGTGGGTTTTAGTTGTCCAGATACTCATTAATTATAATTATAACTAAGTCTTCAGCAATAACTGGGATTCCCGCATGCACAATCGCTCGTGTTTGAAAGTGTATTTGCTGTAAGCACGACTTGACCCAGCTTCGAAGCTGTTTGGGCAGAATCTGCAGATCAGGTACTTGTCCAGCTGGACCTGTAATTTGATCTGGTTTGGTCATTTTGATTAACGACAGCAAGCGTAAAAACAAAACAGGATTAATTTGGATAATGCAGGACTTTTCCCTTGCTGGGGGTAGGAAGCAAGTGAGTTTCGGGGCTGGAGAGAGGGGTCAGTGAGTTACAGCAGCATCTCCTGGGTGCGCAGGGAGCGGTGCTGAGGTGCAGGCGTCGCTGTGGGGTGTCAGCGCATCCCGTGGTGTGGAGCTTTCCATTTGCTGTCTTCCACAGCAACAAAACCTTCCCAGCCATATGCAGATGGCATGGAGTAAGGATTTGCACACACCTTCTTTGACCACCCAGAACACTGCCTTGCCACAACTTACTCTTAATTTCCAATTGGAAACACAAATTGAGTTCCTATGTTATTTTTTTAAGCCTACTGTACTAGTGCTTTGGCACAGGTAGGTACTGCTGGAAGAGACGGGTGTGTTGAGGTGTTTTTTGTTTGCTTTTAAGCTCTGCTTGTGAAGAGTGCTGGTTAGTCCTGTCTTTCAGCAGTACAGAGTTGGTCACTTTGCAGACAAGGGTGCTTGCACTCTCAGGTGAAGGGGCCTGACAGGAGCAGTCCAGCTGAGGTGGCTCCAGCACACGGGCAGCTGCAGGATTAGCTGGTGGAATTACTCGCGGGACGTGTCTCCTGGCTGCTTGAGCTCAGGACGAGGCGGAGGCTTGAGAAGGGAGGGGGGAGTGGGCAGCCCTTCCAGAAACCAGTGCCCAAGGTGGGGAATAGATGGGCACAAATGAAGCTTATACAGGGTAAATTAGTTGCTGCTCTGTGGTGATGGTACAGCTGAACAGTGGAGACCTGGGCGTGAATTAAAAAAGCATAAATTGCAAGTTGCGATGATGGACCAGAACATCCCACACAGGCACGGAAATAACTCGGCTGCAGAGGTTAACAGGCTGAGGCGTCCAGGGGTTTGCTGTCTGCGAGGCCATAGGCAGCACCAGTGACCTCCTTGGGACGTGATTCCAAACAGGTATTCCCACCTCTTGATGAATACAGCAGGATTTCTGGTGGCAGGTGGGGTCCTGGCTTCTGTGGAGAGGTGTCTTTTTGGCCTGGTTGCCTTGACTGCCCTTGTTCCTCTTCCAGTTCTGGACTCCTGGACACTTGCTGCAGTGTGTGTGTGTAGGGAGGGTGATGTGGTTTTTTTTCTTTTTCTTCAGCACAGTGCAGCTGAAGGTAGCTGCAAGGTCATGTTACCGTGACCCAGCTCCCAAAGCCTCCTGCAGGTTGCGATCTTAAGGCACTATTTTTGTTGTTGTTGTTTTTAACAAAACAATACAAAGCTTTGGTGAGAGAAAAAATATATTTGAAGTATAAAATGCTGTAGCTTCCATAATTCTTTATTAAATATTTTAAGTTGCATCATTTCATTACAACTTCGTTTTGTCACACTGAGCTTTTGTTGTCAGGAAAACAAAACTACAATTTCTTTCACTGCTGCCCAGAAAGTAAGTGGAAAAAAAGACTTTTGTCCATAAACAAATTGTTTCCCCACAGTGTATTGTGTCCAACACAGTTTAAAGCTGTATTAATTGTGAAAATGAGCAGTACTTATAAATAGCACTTTAAAAATAAGTTTTAAAGTGGGTTACTATAATTTTGAATAGCCTTCTAGTGTGAGGAGATGTTACAAAACTAATGATTAAACAGTGTGAATTTAATCTGGAATATTTGACACTTCTGCATGTTTGGAAATAGTCATAATCTAAATTGTAAATTTGATTTAAAATTTATGTGCACAAACACAGAATTTTGCAACAGAGCTTTCTGGATTTTCCGTTTGGGTTTGGAGAATCATGACCCGCTG
Source organism: Coracias cyanogaster (assembly GCA_033124195.1). Classification (NCBI taxonomy): domain Eukaryota; kingdom Metazoa; phylum Chordata; class Aves; order Coraciiformes; family Coraciidae; genus Coracias; species Coracias cyanogaster. The sequence goes on from JAVSBS010072456.1 coordinate 81,738, forward strand.
CCGAGTCTGGAGCGGAGCCGGGCGGCTCGGCCACCTCCAGAACCCAGCAGAGCTGCCGGGACCCGCCGCACGCCCGGGAAAAGAGCGGGGTTAATGTGAAAGTAACACAGAAAAGGAACAAGCCCAACATCTAAGTAGAGGATAAATGGGGACAAGCGGCTCGCTGGAGGTGCGTGGTGACAGGCGTGGGCCTGAACAGGGTCTGGGTGGGCGAGAAGCGCTGGGACAGCCCGTGTTGTGACCTGCTCAGAGTCCAGCTCTGCCAGGTCCTGTGGTTGGCAACGCGCACCGCTTCCCAGACAGGATCACGCAGAGGGCGGGTTGTGCTCTCTTGTCGTAATTTTACATATAAAAGGAAAAGGCTTTGTGAAAAAGGATTAGGAAAATGAATGTGAGTTTTAAGATGTCAAATCTGTTAGCCTTTTTTCTACCCTCCATCCTGCTCGCTGGCCCTGGCAATCAGGGGCACGGCCGCTTACTGGAAAGCGCAGTTTGCTCTGCAGCTTCCCCTCCCTGGTTCTCAGTTCCTGGTCCTGTAAAAATGCTTCATCCTGGCCATGGGGAGCAGGTTGCTGCTGAGCACTGTGCTCATGACGCCTGTTGTGACAGGTTGCTCACGACGCCCGCTGCGCAACCCTTGGGCGCAGGACCAGCGCTGGCTGCTGGGGGAGGACTCGTTCAGCAGTACATGTGTCACACGGGCAGTGAACGCGTGCTCCTTTCACTCGAATTCGGAGGAAGAGGTCAGCATGAGACACAGAAATAAGCTAAATCTTGTGCTATCGGAGGTTTGGGGTATTTTTGTTATTCTTGGCTGGGGAAGTAAAAAGCAGTGGTTTCCAGAAGGTGCAAGCAGCAGCGAGTGAGGTTGGTTTGGTGTAACTACAACCTTACAGGGCACAGCTCTCTAATGGGAACAGGAGGTGACAGCTGCAGCCCCCACATCTGTATTGCGACTACAGTTGTTACGAATTATTTGCCTTAAGGGTTCTTAAGAGCAAACAAGTGATAGTTTAGGTACCATCTTTATGATTACCTCTTATTAACCAAAAAAAAAGTAGCTGAATAGGACCTTTTAAAATACTGCTGGGACATTTTGTGGTGAAGGGGCTGAACTGTCCATGTAGAAGCGCACTGTGTGAGGAACTAGAATCCTGTGGTACAAGCCCCGCTGGGGTGTCAGTTGCTTTGTGCTCAAAGAGAGAATCTGTTACTTGCTCTGCACCTGCTGCTCTGCACAGCCAACGCCATCCCTTGGCCTCGTGTAGGCTGTGGCAGAACTGACAGTATCTGCCTGGGGTTTGCCACAGCCCGGGAGCTGACGAGGGGCCTCAAGGGTTTAGCTCTCGCTCGCGGGAAGGCACCTGGCACTGCAACAGAAGCTTTATGCAGTGACAGGACAGGGCGAGCCCTTCTCCTCAGCCTGGCCTGCAAGAGCCCTTGCTCCTTCTGAGCAGCGCCTCGGGATTGCGGATGGACCCGGCGCGAGGCCGGTTTCCCTGCCGCAGGGAGGGAGCTGCAGAAGCAGGACAGTGTTGTGCCAGAACAGAGAACTCGGGTAACAAGTAAATGAGGTGTCTGCTGGGTGTGTTCACTGGGGCTGTGGAATGTCCCAGCAGGGCTTGGTGAACCAACAGAAGCCGGCCGAGCGAGGGGGGGCGTGGGACTGTTGGCCCTGCGGTGATGGCAGGCTTGAAGTGCAGGTGGAGGCAGCGTAGAGGGCACAAGAAGCACCAACAGCATTTATTTAGCTCTTTGCATTAATTACAAGAAAGCCAAAACAGCACAAATTTCAGCTTGAGCTGTACAAGTCTACCGGAACACTGCACGTTGGGTCAGTGCCGCCTGCGTTACTTGGGTCCTGTCATGTGTGGCTCTCAAAGCTGCCGTTCTAACGGCACACAATGGGAGGCAGGGGCTTGAATTGTTTCCTGAAGATGAAGCCCTTTGTCTCAAATAAACCCCAACATTCCGAATGCACATTAATTACCATTCACACAGTGGAATGTGCCTCGCTATTTTAGTAGCTAGTGCATGCTTTGGGAGTGTCTGTCAGTCTGAGGTGAGTGGTCTGAGCAGGAGTGGATCTGAAAAGATGCTGAGTAGTTATAAATTTTCTTAAAAAAAAAAAATAAATATATATATATATATATAGCAAAACCACCAACTTCGCTTCCAGGCAGCTGTCAGGATGTAATTCCAGATAGCTGAGAGGGCTTCGGTGTAGGTAAGTATCAGTAAACCTGCTTTAGAAGTTAAGGGGGTAGGGGAAGGGACCAAAGACAAGAGGAACTTCACGTTTGTGACACAACCTAACTTGTGGTTCCACCTCGCTGCGAGGTCACAGCCTCCATCTACCTGTGAGACTGCACCTCAGTTTCACAAACAAAAGTCTCAGGAGCTCTTGAGGTTCTGATACATGGCAGTGGACACGAATGGAGCCTCCAACCACAACAATAATTCTCCAGGTTAAGATAGAAAGAAGAAAAATTCTGGAGTGTGACCCTTTTGTTAAGGGAGTCCATGTTACCAGCAGCTGTGGTAACATCTACAAGGTCAGTGGAAATACCTGGGTTTACCTCCTCCTCTCCACCTTGCCACCGCTGAACCATCAGTGTAGCTCCTCTGTCTGCCCAGATGCAGTCCACTCTCATGTTCAAACTCACTCATCAAATGTCATAGGCCAGAATGGAATGTTAGGAAAAATATTTAATAAAAAATGAATCTTAACCTGTGTTCAAATAATAAAATGACCTTCCCTGTGCATCTAGTATCTCTCCAATCATCTTGCTAGCACAAGGCAGCTGTTCACTGAGTGTTACCGGCGTTCAGGCCTTCCCAACCCTTTCAGATGAAGAGTCACCGCAGGACGGCCACTCGTTCTTGGGTGGAGACTGTACGTGCCTCGACGGTGCTGGGCAAGAGCAGGGCTGAAAAAGCTCTGGGCAGCAAGGTGACATTTTGTTCTGGTGTCATCCTGCTTCATAAGCATTAAAAGGGTTCTTGGGGAAAGACCCCTCCGTAGGTAAGTACAGACCTGCTGAGGCCAGCGCCTGGCACCTGCTCTAGTTGGGTGGTAACCATTTAACTTCGTGGGTCAAATACAAATATCTTTCACTTTTAATCTGTCACAAGAGAGATGCAACTCAGACATTATAGTTTAAGCATGCAACATGTCATAGGTAACAAAATTCATTAGGTAGCAGTGTATATTAAATAGATCTTTGTGATTAAGTAAAAAATAAATCACAAAAACGATTGCTGAGAACGTCTACAGGCTCAGCTCTACATCTGTTGTGTGGTGTTTTTCTTTTATACATCATCAGCAGCCAAATCCACAACTGATAGATATTGCACCAGAGAGACATGTGCAGTGAGAAGGAATAGAATCACAGTAATGTTTATGATAAAAAACAGATATGACTTCCATGGGTTACATAAAGTGCCTTTAGAGTTGGTGCAGTTAGGAACAAACCAAACCCCGCTGTTACTCGGGTGTCTTTAGCGAACGCGTACAAACGGGAGACAAACCGGAGCTGTTTCCGTAGCGCCAAATCACGCAGTGCCAGGTTTCACTCAGATGCCTCCGATGCAAACAGTAAAGGATAAGAAAAGAATCACTGTACAAAGCTAATGACAGATCTTCCTAAGATGATTAATGCCAACCCTACCCCTAAATGCTTTATAGTACATGTAAATATCACCCAGAACGAGGCAGTGGCTGTACTGAGGAGGAGATCTGGCATGCTATGTCACAGCTCTCCCCGACTGGTAACTACTCTAATATTTATACAAAAATGCAACATCCAGCCCGTACTTCTGGACACAGAAAAATAGGGATGTGCTCCATGAAGAGAGTCGCTCTCGGCATCTAGCCCCTGTGGAGAAAATGTCCAACATCGCCTTCTCCTACCTTCTTAATGGTTTGGGAACACAAGGCTCAAAATGCGTTCTGAAAAAATGACACTGGCATCAAGTCTGGTATGAAATTAAGGAAAATGCTCATTTGTCCAAGTATATCATATTTAATTGTAATGAAATAAAATCTGAAAATGTCGAAATCAATTAAAAAGTAAACATGAGTTGTAATACTATACCTGTAAAATGATTAATCCATTCATTGTCATTAGAAATTATGTAAAATTATTTATTAAGGGCTTTGCCTACAGAGGCACAACATAAATAGAGTAAGTCCTGCTGAAATGTGATCAGTTTGCGCTAAGCAGTCGGTGTCTGCGGTGGAGCGTCGGAAAAGCCACCCGCAGTTACCGCTCAAACTTGGGGATCAGGCCACGGCACCGTCGCAGGGTTTGCTCCAGGAACCAGCGCTGTGCAACTGTTCTGCCAGAGTCACTCGGGGTCCGTCAGGCAAATGCCAAAGTGCAGCAGAACTCGTGTGAAGGGGGAAAAAAGTCGACGTTTTAATCCACTCCTTCAAATCCTTGAGCATTTTCAACGGCCATAAGGAGCTTCTCACGCAAATCTTCAAAAGATTCATAAAGAGGTAAGTCTAGGCGATTAAAGCTGAAATTCAGAAGGAAAAGAATGGTTTATAATCTACTGAAAAAGACACGTTATAAAGAAATAGAAAAGGTTAAATAATTTGGGGGCCTAAGAGAAGATCTGTTATTGTGCAAAAACAGGGGCAATCTCCGCCGTGTGCTCTGCAAACTGAAGTGACGCTCGTGTCCCCAGCAGGCTCTGAGGACCCTACTCCCAAGCTCAGAGGGCACCTTCTGAGCCTGTCCCGGTGCCGGTACCTGACATGAGTGGAGGCGTTCCTACAGATTTGACACAGAGAAAATCTTCAATTTACCTCTGTTTTCTGAGAAGGCCATTTTGGCCGGTGCTTAAAGCTACTCGCAGGGTTCCAATATGACAGGTAATGTTTGGAATCGATGGGTAGTGATATCTTCAAATGTAGTGGAAAATGAAGTGAGGAAAAACTCTCTCCCCTCGCTCATGTGCACTTTAATGTGCAAGCACTTACTAGAGGGAAAGTCCTTAGCTAAAGAGAGTTACTTGGAGTACAACAAAATAGCGTTAAAAAGTCTTTACCAGACAGGCTATGATGGAAAGAGTTTATTTTGGATTAATTCACAGGCATTTATTGGAGAACACCTCCACCTGTAGGGAGCTGAGCCCTGCTGCCTCCTGGAGCTCTGCAGATGGGCACTGACTGGCCGTTCTTGGCCTTGGCACGCACACCTGTAGGCTTCAGAGGAGCCCATTTTGTAGCAAGCAGTATGATCCAGAGCTAAAGCATCTTTGAGAGAAGCATGCTCTCCGTTCCCCGCTTTGGCGGCAGCACGATGCTGCTGTGTAACGTCACGGTGTCAGGACTTACCATGTGTGAGCTCTGGGCAGTTTATCAGGACTTCCCCATTGCTCTATTGTAAACAGCTGAGGACCGTTTGAACCTGGGTGAAAATGAAAATGGTATGAAACACAAATTGCTGGACTGGGCAGAGACTGCATGTTATCGTTTCTGTTGGCAGAAATTGTAGGCTAGAATTTCTTTAAGCGGTACAAACTAAGTTAAAACTGCAGCAAAGCCAAGAGGAACGTGGCGACTGTTTCTGTAACTGCCTTTGCACAGAGGAAGCGCAACGCAAAAGGAGCGAGCTCAGAACCGAATGCTTAAAAATTGAGGTGCCAGGTTAAACGTGCGTTCTCCTCTTTATACAGCATGAAGATTGTTCTGTTGACAGCCCAGTTTTTTCTGCGGGAGCCAGGAGAGCATCTGTGTGAGCCCCATGGTGGATAAAACTTTACTCCTCCCCCCCGTCGCCCCCCAACACTCTCCTGTGCTCTTGCCCTCCAGAAGCAGAGCTGTTTGTGTGGGTCGGAGGTGGGCTATGACTAAGTTTCAGTCGTGCCCAACTGTATGCCTTGTTGACATCTGTACAGTTGTTGTAGCGGTGAGCATAATGCGCGGGCGCCAGAAGGAACCTCACCGTAAAGTTCAGCAAATCCGTTCATAGGCACGCGTGACGTCCCAGTAACAAACTGCAGCAACCGGATCCGCTTCTCGGCGTCCATCAGTAAAACGGCCTGTTGAGAGACAGACACAGTCACTGGCTTTGCACTGTCACAGCTGTAGACATCGTCGGTCAAGAAGAAACCCAAGAGTTCCTATGTCAGGTGTATCCCTCGTACAGCATCTCAAAAGCACCACAGCTGTCCTCCCCCGCCCAGACAGAGCCAGTCTTCAGCAGTTTCCAGTCAGAAAAGAGCATTTTCCCCGGACTCTGCGAAACAGTCCAGGAACTGTCACTTCAGGCACAGTCGGAGAAGGCCAATGAGGTAAAGCAGCCTTACCTTCCAGAACCACTGGATGACAGGATGATTGGGGCAGTAACCGTTCTTGTAGATCGTGTGTTGTCGCCAGTCATTGACATCGACGTCGCCAAGGCCACACATGAGTAACTGCAGGCAGGAGGAAATTGTGACGCTGTTAATTGGGGATGTATTGTGGTATCTTGTGCAGGTTATCAGGAAAATAACACAGTTGTGCGTCCACTCTGCTGTTGGACCGTTAAAAGTGCCGAGCAGTGCAATACAGATCCAAATGTAGTGGAGGGTTTGAGCTTCTCCTCAGGAGAATTCCCAAAGTATTTAATTGTAGCGGAGGAACACGGTACTGTGAGTACGTGTGCTTCGTGGGACAGCATCTTTGGTGGGATGTTGCTCAAAATATGTCTGGTATAGGCACAAGGGCATTAATTCAGTAAGGTACTGCCATGCTTTTCTGTGCGTATACTCAGCCACATCAGAGAATAATTCAATTTTTCTGTGCTTTTATGTGATCAATAGATATATTTACTGGGGAGAAAAATGTCACTTCCCACTGTAAGCAGAGCATCTTTGTAGATTCAGTTACAATGAGTAAGTGGTGAAGAGGGAGTGTGGTTCTGTGACAGGCTTTATAGTTCTCTTGTCTTTGGGTGTGAATGAAGCAAACTCACCTCTAGTTCATTTTCATCAAAAATTTTAATGAGATCAATAGGAAGAAGTTCTGTGAATCCCTAGAAAGGAAAGTGAAGTGAAGTTACTATTAAAGGCAAGTTAAATTCACGTTACGTGGTAGGAGAATTTATCTAACAGGATCTTTGGCTTCAGGGAAATAAAGCAGAGAGGAGAAAGAAGGGTCTTGAAATACCAAGTTTGTGATGCATGAGTCTCTATTATTTGAGAAAATGTAAGCGCTAATTTATTTCAAGCTCCAACATTAAAGCTTGAAAGAGTGTGACCTTATTCTCATACACGGTAGAAGGAAGCATGGCAGAAGGTGTGTGGTTTTGCAAAGCTTCCTACTCCTGTAACACAGAGAGTGAGGTGTAAAAAGTTCCCATTAAAATCTGAGTGGTAAGAAGCGTCTGAAGAAGCTTACCTCCAGAAAAGCGTTCATTTGTTTCTGAACTCTGTTGACAAACCTCCACTGGATGACGAGGCTGTAGGAGAGACAAACACAGCGGCACGCTCGTTAGGAAACGGCAAAGTAAGTGCGGGAGATTGGAGCAACCCTGAGAGTCCCAGCTCCTCACGGACAGCTTCAGCCACCCCGAACTGTGCGCTGATGTTAACTGTGCAGCTTGTTAAAAATTGTGAAAATGTTTGACTTCTTCAGAAATCTATGTGACTATGAACCAGTTGTAGTACAAGTATTTTGAGGGGTGGACTACAGACTGCACGTGGACAGCTGGAGGACAGCACGAGGAGCGCTGCAGTGGCGTCACGGCACCTGCTCTCAGCACCGGTGTTTGTGCCGATGGACTCGAGGATGAACGCGGCAAAAACACGTGCCTTGAAAGAGCCACGTTCTGCATGGGGTGTGACTGCTGCTGCGCGAGGCTGTGTCCAGACTGCGGGTAGTCAGCACCAAAATGACTACACCAGGTGTTCCTCCTCAGCATCGAGGAGTCAACAGTTCACATCGAAATGTGCAAACTTGGACGACAGATGTATTTAATATAACAGGCTGTAACTGCAGAACGATTCCTAAAGGCAAAGGATTGTATTTCAGTGGAAATACTAAAATTTGTTCTGAAAATGCTGTGTGGTGATGTGGTGCAGTAGAAATGGCAGTAACTGCAGAGAAGTGCTTTCGCTCAGGATGCTAAGTCTGTGAGTGGAAATGAATACATACTCGATGTACTCCCTTTTGTTCTCGTTTGTCACCATGATTTCTGACCCGTTTGGTTTCAGGTCGACTTGATATGTCTGTAATAGGAAACAAAAGAAAAGAGAGTATGTCATGATTTGAGGGCATGTTCCTTCAGAAACGCGCTCAAGGTGGAGCCGGGTGAGTTCCTCCCCTGTGTAGGACATGCTGGTGTGGGACTCCTGAGCTTACTGAGCATTGAGTCTGAAATACATACTGGGGCTTTGGTCTGTCGTGGTATATTGGAAAGACCATGATGTTGCTGTGGTATTAGATGCATGTATTGTAAATAAAAGATAAATTTCATGCATGTTTTCTAAATAAAACAGAAATCAGTATTGGTGAAATGTCAGAGCAAACTCTGGAAGGTTTTGAAGAATTGGGAGGGGCAAGTTTGTCAAAGGAAGTTCATGAATGGTTTGAACTGGAGAACAAGCTTCTGCCAGCCAGGAGAAGCAAGAGCTGGGAGTGAAAGGCTATGAAGACTGAAGGGGAATCAGTGAGGAGCGTAAGATAACAGCAATTTTCAATGCTGTATTACAGGATGTTGTCATCTGATGGCTTGTGTGTTTTTTGTGACTCTGGCTGAGGAAGAAAGTAAGAGGAATGGAGCAGTGGGTGACAATGGTCCTGGTGCAGTGGGGCAGTGGAGCTGTGAATGTACCAGCAGAAGGTGATGCACAGAGCAACTGTGCTGGGTACAGAGCAACAGAGTGCTGGATACTGAGAAAAGGTGTTACGGGTCAAGAAGGATTGCAGTTATCCAAAAAGTCTGTAATATTTTGCCTTTGTAGTAGTGATAGCGATGGTGACTGGTGAGGAAAGAGGTGGGTGTTTATAGGTGTCATGGAATGGCAGTGAGTATGTTGTCTGAGAACATGTGAAATGGAGGGAGGATTGAAGGAGTCCTGTGGCGTGTAGTGGGAATGGAGCGTGTCAGTGATGCCTGCCAGTGTTGTAGAGAGGAGTAAAAATGTGGGTTCCTTAGCCCTGGTCCCCTTACCTGACCGAAGTTCTCCTCATCAATGCAGAACATGAGGTCCAGTTCCGTGGGGTCATTCTCCAGGATCCACTTTAGGGAGTTGTAGTACTCGCTGTCCTGGGGAGGGTGGGAGATATTAGAGAGTGATGGTGGGAAGTGGCTGAAGGGAGGGGGGTAGGGCAGTGGTACAGAGCTGTGGGTTGTGACAGGAGGGACGAAGGACATGCATGTGTGTGTTGTGTGTGGTGCTTGTTGGAGGCATGAGGGGGGTCAGTGGGAGGGGAGACAGGAAGGAGAGAAGGCAGACAGGAAAAGATACGAAAGGGGAAAGAGGAAAGGGAAGGAATCTGACCAGACTCCCATTTTTTCCAACACCACGTCTCATGTGCGTGTCCCGTGTGCGTGGTGTGTGGGTGTCATCTGTGTGTGACGTGTCCATATGTGTAGCCGTGGTGGTGTGGTTGCAGTGTCCTCTTACCACTGACTCCATGTCTTTCAGTGTTATTGGCTTCCCGAGCATCATCTTGTAAAAAGGTCTGATGAAGAACCCTGCAAGGAGGGAAGACTGTCAGACTGTGCCCTCCGTGGCTGTGCACGCACACCTTGCACACCCCTCTACTTGTTCACACACCAGCCTCAGTTTGTGGTTAGCAACAGAACATTTTCCAGTAACAAGACTGACACCATTAATTACCGTACACCATTAAACACATCTTATTCCTGTGCGGTTGAGCTCAAAGGCCTCTCCTCTGCTGACAGGGACCTTCCTCCTCTCCGTGGTGCTGCTATAAAAGCAGGACCGTGACGTTCCTCTTCCCCTGTGCTGCACCATTAATAGATACAACTGGGCTAGTTTAGATTGTTGCTGCCTTTGTCTGGGATTTCAAAGTCTGGCAGAAATAATATGTTCTCATTGACTCAGTCACAGTGTCACAGATCAAGATACACTGCACTGGACCTCGCACAACTGCTTTGGCCGCAGGGCTCTCTGGAAGTGGTTGATGTAAATTCAGTGAGCCCCCTTTAGGGATAGTGACTCGTGCGAGGCTGATCCTCCAGCTTTAACAGGACTGGACAAAGAATTTAAACTTTAAATGCAATACATTTGTTGGCATCATCATCCACACCAGGAACACAATTTCCAACAGTTACAGTTCTGCTGCTTTCTCTCAGACATTGCACAAATCCTGCACTGAACCATATGAATTCTTGAACTGATTTATTTCATTTATTAAAACCCCCTCACGGCAGCAGAGCCATAGGGTGTAATAAATAACTCACCATCCAAGAGCTTCCCGTGATACACTGCCAGCCCAGCAACCCGGCCAATAAACGTGAAATACGACAGATGATCTTCGTTACACAGACCCGAGTTGGGGTTAATCTGAAGCGTATAGTTGTCCCTTTTTCGGGGAAAGAAAAAAAAAGCACAAGTAAATAACCACATAATTCAATAAGACGCTATTCAGACACGTGAATAAATAATTTGGGCTCAGGGCCATTTCCTGTTCACTTTTGCCAGACTGTACAACCGTCGAGCTGCTGCTCTGTAGCTACTGCCAGGAAAGGAGGAGCTGTTTTCTGAGCGCCTTCTGAAGGAGCTCTCGAGTTCCGGATGGCAGGAACTGTAGGGCAGGTCTGACATGGCTCCTGCCACTGTTACTAGCCCTTACTCTTGCTACAGTGGCCATTACTATAGTATTATTGCTCTCACTGTAGTGGCCATTACTGGCCAGTATTACTGGTCTAGTTCTGAGCAGAGATTTGACGGACAGACGAGTGCCCAGCCATGATCTAACTACCTTCCAGTGGAACTTTGCCTCTTACGCAAAATCTGATGTATAGCCCTTATGAATGGAAATAGTTTAACGGACGCTTACGTTGCTGAGTACTCAAAGAGACCGTAGTAAGGGTTAAACATCTCCTTGGACAAGAGAAAAAACCATTCTCTGGCCACACCTCCGTAGTCAAGTCCTTTTTCTGACTCAAATTCAATCCAGAGCCTGGCTTTCAGTACATCAGGTCTCTTCACAGACATGATTCTTCTGTAAGACTCCTCAAAAATATTATTTCTGTGTAGCTTCATCTCAAATCTGTTTGGTATATCAGCCTATGGGAAAGAAGATTATATGATGCATGTTAATCTCAACAGCTAAGTCTTCAGGCATACTGCTAACCAGTGGTAACAACTGAATGACAGCTCAGACATCTGATGTGCCAAGTTTCCCCTTATTTTTGTTTTCCAGTGCTCTCTAAGTCAACAGGTTGATGGCATATGGTGAACTAGGGAAGTTCCAGTGAAGTGGTTGAGAGATTTCTGTGGTATTTGACAAAACAATGAAAACAACAACTAAAGTAACAAACCAGCCAAAACAGGGTATGAAAACTATTGACATGACACTGCTCTCTTTTAAGGACATTTTTAGCTGTAAAAGGTAACAAAAGCTCTGGCCACCTGCTCCAGTCCACTGCTGAAGGTGAAGGAGAAGTATCAATCCTCAACCTACAGGCTTCTTAACTTGTAACTCACCAATTAGTCTCAGCTGTAAAGGCAACTAGAGCATCACTGCTACTTCCTTGCTGCCTCATCATTTGATTTTGCCGACATAGAAAAAAAATGTGACTCTTAAAGGTCTGCACATGCTTTTCTTGAGAAATCAATAAAAATCACACTTTTTTTCAATTTGTGTTGGGTCCTACTGTACCCCTTTAGGAGCAGCCCCGTCAGGAACACCCGTCAGCGTGTTACAGCAGGAGCCAGCACCACGCTGTGCTTCCCCCCCCGATGCAGCGTAACCGCCTCCAACACAAAGCAGGCGGGGCTACTCACTGGTTTCTTTAACTTCTTCCGGAAATAGTCGTATTTCTGTTTGAACTCCCTGGAGTACGGAACTGCCTGTCAGAGAGAGAAATCACAAATACACATTATTCCAGCTATTTAGCAGTTTGATATTCCAACATTATTTAAACATAAAGGACACGCTATCTCCATATGCATGCCACGGGCTCATCTGAGATACGCTCCACTGTGCACAGAGTGCAAAAGCCAAAGTTTTCCCTCTTCTCAGTGCGCAATTTCACTTAAAAGGTATGAAAACGTGTGACTGAGTTCTTCTGTTTATCAACTACTTACCATCATTTTTTCTCCTTTTTTAGGAACAGAAAAGATCACACCCAGTTTTTAACACAGACAAATCTGGAACGTGCTGCTGCCAGCCCCATGTCTCACTGGGAAATAACGAGCGTGCTGTAGGATACTGAACATTGAACGTGACCGGTGCTACCACGGAACGTGGGCTGGCACAGCTGGAAGTGCTCAGCATGGATCGGTGCTACTCAAGACACAACACTCCAAGAATTTTGAAAATGAACCTCAGAAGAAGTCACGGGGCTCCAGTACAGCTGTGCCATCAATGACAACCACCGCTGGCCCTCCAGAAGGGGCAGGACGCAGCGTGGACCTACACCACCGAGTTAGCCACACAGGGGAATAGCCCAGTGAATTAACCTGGTTCTTAATCGTTATCAAACTACCATCAAACTGCATCAATACTACTGTGTAAATTACTTATAGTGAAAATAATGTCTTTGATCCAGAACCTCAAAGCGTTTCATAAACCAACTCCTGTTCCTTTGAACCAAGCACTGAACACTCGGTGCAGCTGCCCGGGAGTTAAACCGCACTTGTAAGTAACAGCGGCAAAACGGAACAATTTCAGAAGTCTAAACAAAACCAAAAGGCACAGCAAAGGTTGGTAGGGCTGGAAACGTGTTTCTGGTGTATGTAAACACCCCTTAACAAACGCCCCCAGGGTCTGAAATAGTTATGTGCATTTCCAGATTCCTGAAAGGCCTCTCAGGATGGTTCTCACAAGTCAAGGTTCAACAAAAGTTCTCACAAGCTCTGTCATTCACAGTTCTGAAAGACATTTCTACTTTAACACTGTGCTACTGTGAGCAGGAGCTGGAAATAATTCTTGCTATTTCTCTTGTGGATGATGAGACATGAAGCTTTTTTTTTTGAAAAATATGATGATATAATTTATCATCACTCTGATGATAATATGCCTTTACTACAGCCATCAAATAATCTTTCAGGATGTTTAAATCCAATGTGAAACGCAATTTAAGTAGTTCTTTGTTTTTGTCATGGCACCAAAAATACCATTAAAAGCATGAAGATGAATCCTTAATGCTTATATGGCTGTAACATGGATTTGGTCTTGCCCTCTCTTTAAAAAAGAACCAACAACCACCAAACACACAAATAACTATTATTTACTTAATGGAATCATGACTGACCCTTATTATCTCAAAACAAAAATTCCCAGATCGTCTTTCTCATTTTCATGTAACATTTCTGGGAAAATGGACGTTAGGAATTTGTACAGCATCCTGTATTTTAGTCTCTCAAGCATTAAGTGCATGATGTTAATCTTATTAATAAACCAGAGCAATTGGAATTACATCATGCAGTAGTTAATATGCTGTGTCCTGAGACCCTTCAAAATCCTGAGAATTTCCACAAAATGACCTGGAAACACCTTTGGGTTGGAACTCTGATTACTCTGAATACCATAAAATGGCATAAACCAGCACAAAAAGGTCAAAGAATCACTCCATACATTTGACATTTTGAAAATTTGGTATTAAAGCAAAAGCACGTTATTTATTTTTTCTAAGGCTGATATTCTGAAATCTCTTAGTGTATCTGCAATAATCTCTATGTCTCTCAAATCTGACAGAGCCAGTTTTTATCTTTTTTACACTCTGAATCGCCCTTGGCAGCTGTCCCAGGACAGGTCCTGCCGGTGCCTGAGCTCCCGCGTGGGTCAGGAACAGGCTCCTGCCTCCCGGGCTGTTCATCAACGCGGCGCAACCTGCTGCTCACTACAGCCCCTCCTGCCTAGACCAAGGGTACGTCAGTCACAGCACTGAACGGGAAAAACCATCGCGGTACTTACTGGACCAGTAATTGCCGGGTTCTGCAGTCTGGGGTCTTCCCACTGGGTAATTTTATTATCTGTAAATAACAAAAGAAATATCATTACTTCTATGTTGCCACACTGTGAATTTATGTTGTTTTTTTCTCCCTACCACTGTTTTCCCTACCATTTCCACAACTTAGTATGTCAGGGTTAGAAGAGGCTGCATTCACCCATCTGCATCAAAACCCCGTCACACTGTTTAGTTGAAAACACTCATTCCAAAATGCAGAACTACAGCAGGACCCAGTGTCTTTACACTGCGCTAACTTCAGTGTCTGCAGCAGTGAAGGTGTTTGAACATGGTGGTGGATTCCACTCGTATTAGAAATACACAGATGTCATGCCTGAAAGGTGGAGGAACCCCAAAACTCTGTCAAGTGACAGACTAAGTTTACTCTTTTGAAATTTGGCATAAAGGCAGCCGAAATGCAATCCTTTAAAAAGATGGTCTGTATTTAAATTTGGAGGGAATAACTTCTCTTTGAAGAACCAAAAGCCCTAGACACTGATTTAATGAAGAGGTTATAGGACCATTAAGGGAGGCAAAATGGTGCAGTTTGGGTGGAAGAGATGGTCTGGGTTTGACCAGAGGAGGTTTTGCAGTAACGCGACAGAGAGAACCCGGTTCTTTCTAAGAGCACCAGGAGGGTGATACGTGAGGTTATACAGGACCACGGTGAAACCCTCCCTGCCTCCACACAAGTGCTCCTCACGAGATTCTGAACACAACAGAATCACAACAAAATGATGATGTTGCAACAATCAGACAATGCTCCGAAAACCAAGCTGGATGCCACCCGCAATGGCAAGGTTTAAGCCATCCACTCCCTGCCCTGAAAGGGGAACGACGAGACACGTTTGGTGCATGCACTGCTCTGATCTATCCGCTCTCTATTAGGATGGCAGTCCAGATTTTAAGTTTTGTAATTGCTAGGTTTGGGAATAAACACACTAAGTTTCAATAAAATTGATTGAATGGCTACTGTAGGTAAAAGCAAAGAACCAAGCCCACTTTGACTAAAACACAGTATTTTCCATGTTCCTACAGCTGGAAAAGACCCCTACGTTTTGAGCATCGCTAACTAGTTTTAAAATGGACTAGAAAGGTGACATTCATTAAATGTTAAATGAGGGAAATCCAAAAAGATCACAAGTGCATTTCAAGAATTTTGATGTATCGGTTATTTTAATATTAAAATATATTTTATTTCCCTTTACACATTAAATCTATTTAGTGCTTATCACGATGTCAGGCTGTTAGCCTGACAGCTTCAGAAACCACAGACCAGAGCCTGCCACAAGGTGTGACACCTCATCTGGCCCTTTTCATCTTGCTTCAACCTGTTCCCTCACATTTCTGCCTACGAAGTTTATTGGTTTTATACCATTCATTTCTTACACCTCCTCAAAACTGATCGCTGCAGATCGTGGTGGTAACTTCCTACGAAATCAGAGAGAACAGAACTGGAAATGGCTGCGGGTTTGTCAGTTCTTTCTCAGTGGCCCCCATCCCTAAAAGCGTGTGCGCCATGTCACTGACCCATCTCTGCTGGTTTTTTCAGAGCTGTTCAGTGACAGGGACTTCATATTACAAATGCTACTCCAGGGCTTAGGTGCCCTGGCAATTAGAAGGGTCCAAGGTGAATCACTCGGCCTGAATTGCAGCTCAAGATTCTCTGTCCTGTCCAAAGGGGACGTGGGTAACAAATTCCTTCCTTTTGCAGCGCCTTTCTGAAAGTCTACTGTCTCTCTCGAGCCTCCCCAGATACAATGCCCTGTCTGTCCTCGTAACTCGGGTGCGAGGGCCTTTGAGGATCCCCTTGTCTCCTCTGGTCCCTTCCCAGGTGATCCACGATTCTGGGGAAGTTCGGGCCCTGGTGCGAGATACGGTATTACCAGAGCCAAGGTGACGGCAGGCCTTAGCAAGACGCTCCTGCTGATACATCACAGGATGAGTTAACTAACTCATGTCCACTTCATGATATTTTTCATGCCCTTCCCAACCAATATTCTGCAAATTATTCCCATTCTGAGTAACACTTGGTGATTGTTATTAAACAGCACCTTTCTTCACACCAGAGCGGCAATTGGCCGGATTCGGATTTCTCGCTCTGTTCCAGCGAGCACCTCTCACCTCTCCTACGCTGTTGTTTTGTGCTCACCTAATGAGAACATTCCCCCTAATTGTTGTCCAAATCACTAATCAATATATTGAAGGGCGGTGGATCTGAGAGAGGCCTTGAGGGGAAGCCATTAAACACATGCACCCTCTGTCAGTGAACTGCTGGACATGGAATATGGCTGGAAAGCCTTTGTGCTTTCCTCCAGGACACCTTCCAGCAGGTCGGTGGCATTTCCCTATCAGGCTCCTGGGAAAGGCAGAAGTACAGGCACAAAATGAGGAACAGAGAATGGTGTTTTATTCATGGGTGGTAAATAGTGCTGAGTTGCTAGCTAAGGACCAGTCGTGCAGAGCTGGAGACTGTGTGCTTGGTCAAAGGCCTGGCAGCTGCAGAAGTCAGAACTGTTTACAGTTAAAAATCAAAAAAGGCTGTATTTTCTGGCTACTACGTTACACGTAATATCTATATTGGTTTAACGGTGCTTTTCTTTCCTAGTTTAGGTGGCATGCTGAATAGCAGTTAGTACTGCTCCACAAGAGGAGGTGTCTCTGCTGGCTGCATTAGACTCTTCCACAGTTTCTCTCGGGGGCTAGAAAAACATTTCAGAAAACAGGACAACAGCACAGGGTCATTATGCAGAAGGATTACAAGATGTACCTGGGGAACCCGGCCACCAGAAGTAGCAGACTCTGCCCACCCTTTCCACGTTCCTATCGTGTTCTAAGATGACTACACTGGTTGCGTCTTAACTCATGGCCTCAGCATGGAAGGATGGGCAGCTCACCACAGCCACGGGCTGCTGCGGCTTGTGCACTGAGCACAGCTGGTGGCACCGTGCTGGGCTTCCGCTTGCACGCTCCAGGTAGCTCCGAAGCCGGTGCGGGCCAGCAGGCTCTGCCACGAGCCTGTCACTGCGGCCGCGTGTCCCTGTGCTCCCTGTCCAGTGCTGGGCACCGGGGGCTCCTGAGCCGCGGGCGCTGCTTGCGCCCTGGGCACCCAGCAGGGCGCGAGGGCGGCGGAGCTGCCACGGGTCCACCTCTGCTCCTAGAGCCTGCCTGCCATCCTGGTGGGCTGCGACGCCGGGACCAGAGGAGTACTTGCTGGAAACAAGCAGCGCGATTAGAAATCCCTCTGCACTTCTGTAAGAACTGCTCTGGAAAAAGCTAGAAACCTCAGATCAAAAGAGTGACTAGACAGAGATTTCAGATGCAAGGAAATTTATAACAATTATAAACTCTCTGGGGAATTCTAACTGATGTACAACTTCAACATTCCGTTTACTTTTAGAGACCAACACATGCTTAAGTAGATTTAGGAGATGGGAAAATTGAAACTTTTTAAAGAAGGGTGGGAGGCTCAACAATTATAGAGCTATTTTAAATAAGACAGTTTTATTCTGTGACTCTTCAGTGGTAGCATTTAGAGTAACTGGCCGTATTTTCATTTCCAGATATCTGTTGGGAAAAACAATTACAGAAGGTATACAGAATAATAATTCTGTACTGATGTTTGAAAGAGGTTAATCTTGTGCTTGACGAGTGTATTATTTCTATTTTTTAAAAAACTATTTCTACTATATATTTCAAAATTCATATTATTTTAGAGACAGTCCTTTCATAATGAATTAATGATGTCATATATATACACAACTACAGATGAGCATCAGAATCAGTGTTACTGATACTGAAGGTAATACTGTCAAATATCTGCAATAGTTTAAGTTTTTAATTCTCTAAGTTTTGAGTAGCATATGTACCCTCTTCTAATGGTTTCATGAGTTATCTGTTTCTGTGAAGATTATGCCATCAGTAGAAATATCTCATTACAAAGTCCAGCTGAAGCCTTAAAAATTAAGAACAAAGGACGCAGCCTTTCTGGGCTGCTTTATTTCCAAATGACAACAGAAACTCACACAGTAGTTCTGAGATGCTGCAATAAGACAAGTCTACAATGAAGAAACGTCACTTACACTAGAACTTCACTAACAGAACTGAATAATATTAATGGGCTGGGTGCAGTTTAACATGCTATAAATAGGAAATAAGATCAGAATCAGCACTGCCACAAGACCTTCTTAAAGGAGAGGACAGAGTACTTATCAGGGCTCATTTCTCCACTGCCTGTATGTGGAGTTGTGGCTATACGATCTTTTCTCATCTTATTTTCTATTCCTAGTGTATATTTTAATTTATTAAGTGCAAATAAGCCATGGGATCATCAACAACAACAACGACGAATCCAAAATATCAACAAGAACAAAAGAAACCACAAAGAAGAAATGTTAATGCTTCACAAGTCAGAGAGGGACAAAGCTTGATGAGCCAATTAAAAGCAAGCTTTCCGTGAATATACAGTACCGTACGAGGGCACTAAGTCTCTGGTATCAATGTCTCCACATATCAACACCTGGCTTCCTAAATGAAGAGTAAAATTATAAAGCTTTCACTTCAATATTTATTACCTCCCTTCGTCTATTTGCTGTAGTACCTTAGCGCTTACTTACTATGGTCTATATAGAAGGTTCTTCCATCCAGATGTATTCTTTCCTCCCAACCAGGCTGGAATTGGGAAATAAAAAAAGAGAGAGAAAATCAGCAAGATATGATCACTCTCATATAGCTTGAATCAATACATTATCCACACCCACATCATTGTCCGACGATGCTTGTGAGGAAGAAAACACAGAAGGATCCCAGATGCATTATGGCAAGGCCAAAAATCTAGGAAGAGTCAAAAACCTGGTTGTTTACACCGGTAACTGTGTCCAATGCAGCAAACAGCTTTTTAGAGCTTGGAAGTGGAAACTTCTTGCACCAGGGTTCACCCACTTCCTACTGTGAGGAAATGACCACAAAGAACAGATTGTCCATCATCAGTTAAGTTTGAGAGTTTCTGCTTGTTCTGAAACACGTGTGGGTTATGTACTGTAAATATGGAAGCCAAGATCCCCTTCCAGTGGGACAAGAATGTCTAACCTAGTCCCCAGTCCTTCCCTTTTTGTTCCCTTTTCTCATCTTCCAAACCACTGTAGTACAGAAAGGAGAAAAAATGGCACAGTGTATGCAACGCTGTCCAGTCTGGCCGTCATTCCACCTGGGTGCTCAACGTGAGCTCCAGACCTCTACAAAATACAGAATATAGAATGCTTTGGGTTGCAGGGGACCTTAAAGATCATCTCATTCCACCCCCTGCCATGGGATATAGAAGAGAATGATTTAGTTTCAATCTTTTTTGAGAAACTCTTGCTAAATTCTGTACCTCAAGAATGGATTGCTTAGCTGTGTTTAGGTCTGTTACTAATGATACATATTTCCATTTACGTATGTCAGGCTTTCACTGCACGTTTCACCTCCTGCAATTAGCCCTTCAGTTACTCGTGTGCAGGGCCTCCTTGTCCAAACGACGTGTCGTCCAAGATGAATGCATGCTCCAACGTGCCTGGGGAGCTGCAGAGGAACAGCAGCGTCTCCAGCTCTTCTCTGGCGGGCGAGCGGCATTCCCGCTGTGCTGTGAGCAGGAGAGGCCCCGCCAGAGACACGCTCGGCTGCGCAGTTGCCCACCTCATCGGGGACTGGAGACCCTGCGCCTGACAAGTGGCCCAGCAGGACTGAAATACAAGGCAAAACTTTTTGCTCCTCAAGACATGGGCGGTGAGATCGTAGGACGGTTTGGAGGAGGAGGTGTGATCACTGGTGGTGGTCTCGCCCCAAAGCAGCACCCGTTCTGGTCTGCGGGCAGAGCAGTCCCTGCAAGTAACCTGGAACCCAGCTCAGCCACGATGAGTAGGATTAGAGACTTGTTATTCAAACTGTGTAAAGTGAAAGTACTTGAACCAGCCACGTACTGCAGGGTGGGCCATGGCCTGTTCCGCCAGCACAGCTGTGGACAGACCCAAAACAGGCGCTGGAGCACGAGAGCGCTGGGGAAAACCAGCGCGTGTTGTCATTAAGGTTTCATTTCAATGGCAGTTTCTCAGACGTACCCATTAGTATATACGAGGCAATGAGTTGAACTAACACTGCATCATAAAACCCAGCACCTTAGGACAGGAGTTCGCTTCATAGACTCACCTCTGCCATCACGGATGCAGATTTTTAAAATCAAAGCAAAGCTCTGCATTTGATGTGGCTGTAAATCAGCATCATACGTTGGTTACACTTATGACAAAACTTCTGACATTAAAATGGTAATTTTCTCTGCAGAATATGGAAGTTTCCTTGAAAAATCCAAATTTACTTGGATTTCTGAATGTCATTATATGCTGACAGAGCTTGCTTTCAACAATCTGCTCCACTTTTTCCCAAAGAACAGGTAATTATCTAAAAGCACGTGGTCAGAGACAAAACCACGATAAGTTTCTCCAAAGCTCAAAGCAAAGGAACACTCAATCATTTCAGAAATATTATGGGGCTGGCTTCAAAAAGCCTGACTGATTCTCAGATCACAATTAAGCTTTTTGGTGTTATAAAATAGAACTTCAAAATCTTCAGAAAAGTGAGGACAGCACCATATGTGTCCACACACACCACGTGACCGCAGATCACGTCAGACCACAGGTATATATCGAAATATAGACACGTGATCACTTACAGGAAGAGGCCCCAAATCGTTAGGGTTCAGAGACGCTTTTGATCTCAAATGCACTGGAAATTTCAGTCGTGGATCCTCCTGGAAGAGAAATAAGGAACGGTAAATCCAACAGATCAAACTGGATCCACATACCAAGTTAAACACAGAACTATCTGGAAGAGGAATCTTCCTATGTTACAGTCCTTTGTTTATTCTTATTTTTTGAGAACAAAGCCAAACATGTAAAAGTGGCATGACATTTACTATTTGAGTGAGTCACATGCTTTATTAGGATTCAAATACTGGAGTGCTTTTTAAATATTACAGGATATTTCTCCATTAGTCAGGTTAAGAGACTTTGACTCCATGAAGCGTGCAATATCCAGAGATATGTTTCAGAAAAACCAGCCCTGTTCTTAGGAGCACATGCACTCCCAGAAGTGGCATTTAGATACGTAGGTGCATCTTTGGCTCTTAAAAACCCAAGAGTAACAAGCCATCCTTCACAAAAAGGCTCCAAAAGCAGCAAAAAGAGCTCCTTATATTTTCAGTGATGCAGAGTATCATTATATAAGTGTCCAAATGAGGCAAAAAGGGACAAGTAAACTAGGTCATAAGACAAATCTAGATAAAAAATGCTTGAAGCTTCCAAACATGTAATTTACCCACATACCCCTGGGAACACCATTAAGAACCACCATTTAAAATGTCGCGTGGGCACTGGGAATCTGAACGACACCCAACAAATTAAAGTGCAACCCATCCTTCATGGGTAATGTGAGATGCTGGGTTGTCTTTTGACATTTTTTTCCTAGTGTAACTTTATTTCTTCACTTTTTTGACCTAAACTGCAGAATTATTGAGGGACGGATCCTCGTGACGTAAAACAAGTAATAGAATGGATTCTGTTAACTGAGGAAGATGAACATACATTATATTAATAAAAAAATCAGTGAAATACAAGACAACTATGGGCAGTCTCAAACTGAACAATCCAAACCTCCATTGCAGAGTACGTCTCTAAACCCCAAATTTGGGGAATTTAAAGGACAGGGCTTGTTTGCAATGGCTTGTCGAGTATGAAGAGGTCAAATCCAAAATGAAAACACTACTGCCTGGTCTATGATGTGTCAACGCACCAAAACCTAAGAGGACACGAACAATGAAGCTCGCTTCCTCTGCGTGCAGCAAGGCAGCCCTGCGCTCGCTTCACGCCGTGAGCCACGCGGGTCCCTGGCAACTGCGCCGGGCTGCGCCAGCCTCGATCACAGCGTCCTTCGGCACCAGCTGCAGGCAGGAGCCAGGGAAAGCCCCGCCGCAGCTTCATGGAAAACCAGGCGGAGAAGCCCCCCGCCCTTCACGACAAGGCGAATGCCGCAATAAGTTGAAGTTCATTGTCTGGAGCGTCTCTTACCCACGTAGTGGTTTTGGTGTTGTGGTCAATGAAGAAGGGCCTGCCGTTGGGTGCGATCCGCATCTCCCAGCCTGGAGGAAGGAAGCTCTGCGCGACTTTGTGCTGCGGTTTGGGGGAGTTGTAAGGAGAGGGCTGTGGGGACTGGGGATTGGAAAGGGTGTCCTTCACCGCTCTGCGCACGGGGGAGTCCTTCATGCCCTGGAGAAAGCCAACGACAGCAAGATTTGCCAAATGGCACTTAATACTGTAAAAGGAATAGAATGTGGTTTCACAGCAAAGTTTTCCATTGCAGATGTAATTAATACTAGAATTAAGTGCTGGGACTGATTTCCTAGAACTTAAGTAGCTAAGTTCTGCACCTTATAACCTACCCCAAGCTCTCTGCTGTGAAGGACGCTGTGTTTTACCACTTCCCTCTGCAATGGTCACGTCCACAGTATTTACACCTGATGATGTATTTTACTGCAGCTGTTCTGTATGTGTCAACATTTCATTTTACAAAGGAAAAAATAAAAGCATTGCTTTGTGCTTCATGGTGCAATACATCTCACTTTACAACTGAAGCGATGTTACCTGCTTTTCGATGCATTTGAAGCAATAGATTAACTTCAAAGAAACAGTTAAATATGCACTTAAATTCCTAAACTCACCAAAAATCTGCAATTACAGATTTTGGACATATTGTGTTTTAAATAAATGATCGCAGCTGCAAAACTGCTTTACTGATCAGTGCCTACAGGTTCAAAAGAGAAGTTCCATGATGTGGGCTTTTTAAGAAGAATTCACTGTGAAACTGCATGTTAGATGCCTGAGCAGCCTGAAAAATGTGATCCAGATTTACTCACCTTTGCAAATACAGACTATCACTACCAGAAAACAAGACTTAAGTACTATGCTTAAATCTTGTTTGCATTTGTACCTTGCAGTTAGTTTACAAAAACATGTTACCCCTAGGTGATAAAATAAATGTTTCAGCTTCAAAAAAATATTTATTTTCTACATTCAGGGTACTCCAAGGGAGTCACAACAACGTCTGTTTCAGACACCAACAGATTACATTTTAGCTGACCAAACCAAATAATCATATATAAAATAAAGCATTCAGTGACCACAAAAGTTAAGTAAAACTATTGTGCAGTATGAAGACCCAGATGGAAAACTGGTAACGGTGTTTCTCACCTCCAGTGGAGCAGATAAAGTCACTGTGGGTGAGCTGAGGCTACGAGGTCGTCTTATCTGGGGTTCACTTAAATGGTTGCTGCTGTTTGCTGCTGACCCAACCATGCCATCCTCTGCAAGCTATTCAGAAGCAAAGCCCAGTTAGCAACTTGGCAGAAACACAGTTCATCCAGAGTTAAGGCACTTTAAAAAATGATATAATTATTTTAATAAATAATAAATAAATTAATAATGTAATGAAATTATAAATTAATACAGTAATATCTAAAATATCTACAAAATATTAAATATACTTTCTTAAAGATCAAGTCTTTCATTTCATTGGAAGGGTAAATAATCATGTATGGCACTATTAATAGTTAGACACAACTTTCAAATTCAATCCTAAGAATGCATTTGCCTCCTTTTATTAGTTCCTAGGTAGCTTTCTGGAAATTCCTTCTATTGTAGCAATCAACTTAATCTAGTTAAAAAAAGTAACAAAAAATCCCAATCATTGCAATTTCTTTATTATCCTGAGTTGTCACGACAATGCTTAGGATTTTTTTTTTTTAATTTCAGGGTCCTGAGGAGCTGTTCCACCTGGATTACCCCCAACACAAGCGAAGCGTCTGCTCTCCAAGTTAAGCACTGCAACAGATCTTCGTACCTGCATGATGGGCCGTGTCCACGTTGTGGTTCGATTGTTATGGTTGACATAATAGGTACGGCCCTTCGCATCCTTCCTTTCTTCCCAGCCCGAAGGTAATCCTGGTGTAGTATGTACGTAGGCCACTGAAGGCTGTTCAAGCAAGAAATTACTGTGTTGTTATTTCATAATAACTAAAAAAAAAATATATATTTCCTAAGCCTGTTGTTTACAATAAAAAGGAACTTGTTAACTCACAACATTCTTAAATACCACAAGCACACAGAAAAATACGGTTTCTGCTTGCATTTACTACAAGCTCTTCTTCCTCTGAGTCTATCCTGCCCGTGTTCGAGTTACTAGTCCAACTCACACGAGCATGGGGAGATTTACACCACAACTCAGGCTACTGGAGAGCGGCCTCTCCGTCTCCAGGGCTTTAGCCTTGTTCACCACATTGACCACAGAGCAAGCAAAGAGGTCACTCTTTCCACATCCTTATAAGCAGTGAATTGTGTTCTATGATCATTCCATTTTAAAATGGAATTGGATTGCATACGGTGGAAATGACCACCATAGACTGAAGATGTGAATCACACTGCACAGCAGGACTGGGTAACTCTCTCTAGGCCCCTCTTGAAATTGAGGATACATTCCTTATCTACACTCCACATTCTTTGCTCTGGCAAAGTAATTAACTGCAATTCCTGATCTTGCTTCATATTCTGAAGACCTCTTTCCCAGGACTCTTGCTTAGGTCAGTCTATTTGCTTTCCAAGGGAAGAGCATAGCCGACAAAGAGCTGGAGAACTCCCTGGGTAATCAAGAAAGGAAATGGGAAAGATACTAAATGGGTCAGGAACTTGACATACTACAACAGGAAACAGAAGACAGAGGAGAACAGATGAGGAAACTAACTAATACCCATTGAAATAAACAATGAGACTCTGATTTATTTCTTTCCTAAATAGCCAAGCGCTGGAAAGACTGTGCTATTTTTCCACTCGTCTCAGTTCACAGAGCTGGCAGGCACTGATAAGGAGATTACCTTTGCCAAGACTGTTCTATTGGCTTCAAACCATAATCAGTGGTCAATAAGGCCACAGTAAGTGGTCTCAAAACAGCCCACAGACTTACTTAAAAATCAGATAACTGAGGGATCTGATAGTCTGGGAGAAATGGAGAGGGCTGACAGCGATTCACAGATTTCCTGGAGCCATGGATGACTGCTACACATTCTTGCACGTTTGCTCCAGCCAGGCTATTAATGTTGTCTACAGTACAGAGCAAACAGGAGGCGGGGAGAATTCCGAGATTTTCAATTAAAACATTGAATCATTTAGCTGTAATAATACACAATCTATTCACTATGTGATGGCATATTGCAAATTATCAGCTTCCACTGTGAGGATCCAGAAACACAAAAAAGATGCTCTAGTTACACCACCCGATCTTCTCTTTAACACTCTACCAGAAAAAATACAGCTATCAGAGGCCTTTCTCCTTACTCTTCATTGTGGGCTGATGCAACCCATAATGCAAGTGTCAAAACAGAGCTTGCCCTTCAATCTCCTCTCCACAGGTCAGCGCAAAGGGCACAAAGATACTCTAACATTTAGAGTAGGAACTTGGGAGATTTATGAAGAGCCTTTTACCCCCAAACTGAACCACTGATTCATCGGCTGTACTGCATTCAACATGGTGCTGCCTTGTGAAGAAAAGTCCCTTGACAAGACCTAAATCTATCTTTTCATTTAGAGATAGTGCTCAATAAAGAGGATTATTACCATTGGTTCCTCACCACCTGTGACAGTTGAAGAACGAGCTCTCCTAGATGGACCACTCTGCTGTTAAATGACAATTAATGTTACACATAAGTATCTTCAGAGAGGAAGGTTACAGATTACTGTCACATCTTTAGGAGTAAGGAATTACAGACAAGTTTATTAAAAGAGAGCAATTAGATGGAAATAATGTCTAAGATAATAGCAAAAAAACCCGAGTCATCAATCACTGATAACCAAGTCAGAATTGTCTTCAAAAACCACCACAGGAACTAATTTCAGGAGTTCTTGTATCCAATTCTCTATGTTCAGTATTGATAATGATAATATGAAGAACATTTACTCTAAATGTAATATGATTTCCCCCCCCTCCTCCGGTAACATTTTGCACGTTCAGCCCATAAACGTGGTATTTAAAAACACAACGGACACATTCCGGTCATCAATGAGTGCACAGAAGAAGGCAGATGAAAAAGATGGAACCGCCACAGGGGATTTTCAGAAAGGATTAATACAGTCAAGGGGAGCACTGTATTGAGAACGACAGTATGGATTTAGTTGCAAGAATATAGATTATCATTAGCTCAGCAAGGATCAAATCTGGCCAAGATCAGGTAACACCCGTGGTTTAAAGCAGTGCTTTTGATTCTGTTTTGAGCATCTGCTAATGAAAGGAGCGCTCTACAGCAACAAAGTGAAAGACTTAACACCCACCCAGTCTGGCAGCACCAGGTACAGAAACCCTGGCCCCACAGAGGGATGCTACGTAAAGCAGCAGAACACCTCTGGAACGGAGTGAGCTTTGCCTGGCAGGGAGGGTGACTGCACGGGACCCACACCGCTGCTCACCCGGCAGAGAAAGCAGAGATGGAAAATACGTCAGAAACCATTCTTTGATCAACAGCTACTGCATGCACCTGAGAGCAGCAAATGGAGATGCGCTAAACCTCCAGGATGTGAAAAAATTAAACCCAGAGAAGAACACTTTGTTGTAAACGTCTGCCCAACAGCAACAGAGAAATGAGCAAAGGAGAGACATCAGCTCGAATAACAAACTTCTTGGAATACTCTGTTTACTCAGCATTTCCGTAAAACAGATACACAAATCTGCTGTAGATTCATATGTAAATGTACTTCTAACAAAAAACTGGGAAAAAAAAAACATCAAAGAAGAAATGTATAATTTTTAAAAAAATTAAATTATTTTGAAAATCTGAAGAGTTTTATTCAAAAGTGTATCTTGCACAATCCTATTTTGAGTAGTCTCTCTATAGCCTACAACCTTCGCAGTTCTCATGCTTGGGTTGTTGGACAAAGTATGTAGAAGTTCCTATCGATGAGATCAAAGTCATGCATGGTTATGATGTGAAAGAAAATCTTTTTATAAAATATCTTTGTATCTTTTCCTGTTGTAAAGATGCAATTCTGTCCAGTTCTACCATACCAGGACTACCGCTATCCTTTTAACTACAACTAGGTACAACAGCAATCCTTTTTCATGTTATACAGATTGATATATTCCAAGTGAAATCAGTTCATGGGACAGAAAGATATCTCCTGACAGGACAGTCCTGTGGCGGCTCCAGCTCCTAGGATAGATAGTGCCCCTGCCCTCTCCCACCCCAGCGGAACACACAGCTTGGAGGATTTCCTCTCTCCACTGAGTACGTGTCTGGAGTGTATTAACTAAACATCTACCTTCGATAACTGAAATTAGTCTGATGATGCTCTTGGTCTCAAAACGTTCTTCTCTCTCATGAAGGTCCTCACTTTAGTTGCTGGCCGCGATGATCTCAATGTGGTGTCCATCACTACCTGGGACAGTCATATGCCCATACTGGTCACTGATCTATACCTGACTACAACTGACCCCAGCAAAGATGTTATTCAGAATCAGAGAATATTCAAACAACAAGAAAGAAACAGAAGTTGGCTTTGGCTTACCAGTGATAATTGGGACTGTTCAGCAACCGTGTCTGTTACACTGCAAGACCTTAATCTTGAAGAAGGATCTCTTTGCTGGGGGACGGAAAAAAAAAGGAGAGATGTCTTTAAGTTAAGGTGTCTTAAAACATGGAGGTTTATTCAATAATTTTACTTTCCTCCCATTTAATCCAACAGCCTAAAAAATATTTATGTTGCAGTTTTGTTTCACAGAAGGCGTAACAGCAGCAGGATCTGAAGTTAAACTCATACAGAAGAAAACATGAAATCTGTAGTGAGGAATTCTGCTGTTCAAGGCACTTTGCTTTACAGTGAAATTATGATGCATTTGTTAGAATACCATTTTAACTGTATCCTCAGGTTTCCCTGCCACCAGCAATTCCTGCCCGTCTGTGTAAAGGATTCAGAGCATGTCAAATTAACAGCAGATGACACAAACAGAGGTTTATATAGAAAGAGCAACACGTCACGTACAATCAGAGAACCAAGTTGTTCCCCATTGGAATCAGGAGTGACCTGAAGTCTTCTGCTCAGTTCCTCAGACAGCTCTTGAGGGCTGGTACGGGACACTGGAGATGCAGGAGGAGGGGGCAGTGACAAGCTTAAGGAATCTCCACTTGCACTTGCCTCTTCTGAAATGGTTTCCCAAGGCTAACAGAAAAGAAGAAACCATATTAAGGATTTATAAAGAGATCGGAATCTTCTTTCCCTTTGCCTTGTGTGTGACCTCCTCATTGTGACAAACACCGGCGTGAGGATCAGCCTTAACATTTAACAAAACCAGTCTCAAGAACACACAAATATTCTGCTCAGCGTGAAGCAGTCACAGGGTAAACTGGTTTTCAAGTTGACTTCAAAAAGGTCTTCTTCATGTCAATGATGACACAATCCTTTTTTGATTCAACACAGGAAATGATGTAGATTAAAAGATGCATTAAAAAGAGCTCTCATTAAATAAATTCCAGCTGAAATTCTGTTCAAAATGGAACTAATTCTACACTCTTACAGAAAACTTGTAAGAAACAACTTTAGAATAAAATGCGTAACAGGAAGTACTCGTTAATATCTGCAACTCAAATATTAACAGGTGATGAGTGCAACAATATTTTTAATCTATTTGTTGCTCTGAATAACATCTAGTGAACCAAAACTAGCTTTCACATTGAATTCTGCCTGTGATTCACATCATAAAACACTCCTTACAGTTGAATGGGATTTGAGATTTGCACAAACCCTGACTTAGGCCTACAAATATCTACCAAATTTAGTTTATTCAGTCTAGCTATAAATTAAACAAACATTTCCCTGGTTAATAAAATATCAGAATTCAAACTAAACTGAATTATTTGGGGAAAAATCCCAACAGCTTCTCTTGTCTCTAAATCAAGACACTAGAGATAACTGAAATACCTGGCAGTTCTGGCCAGTATGTTTCCCTTTTTTTTTTTTTTAACAGCTTACTCCACTGTTATTCGAAGCAGAATATTGTCAGTGTTTTGGTTTCTCCTGGCATTTTCACAGGATTTAATATTGTGCATACGTTATCAGGCACCCAGAAATGCACGGGACCTTGAAGTACAGTTCTGCTTTAGGATTTTTATCATGTCAGTGATATTTTACCAAGGCAATTTCCACACGCACCATGTAAAAACATTACTATGTCTGTTGTATAGTCATTAGCTTACTAACGAGAAACACATCAACTTGAAATTTAAACCCAAGACCCCTTCTTACCTCAGGAATGTCTCCACTCTCCATAGGTTCTGGTTCCAAATCCTCACTGATGTGTCTCCGAGAGCGGAACCGCCTGTGAGCTGCTTCTTGGTTTATCTGTCTGATGTTGTTATCGGAATCAGACCCCACATCACTGGATCATGGGGATACAAAAGCATGTGCAGGAGAAAAGAACAAGAAAATAAATGTTAAACTAAAATACTTACTTCGCCCGTTGCTTTCAAAACCTCATTAATGCTTTAGGTTATAAAAATCATTATTCTTGCATATACCAGGCTTCATAAACAGGAGCAGCTTAATCCCTCAATCCAAACCAAATAAAACTGGAAGCACTTCACAAACATCATAGAATGCCAGGTTGGGAGGGACCTCAAGGATCATCTGGCCCAACCCTTCTTGGCAAAAGCCCCATCTAGAGAAGCTGTCTCAGCACCCTGTCCAGCTGAATCTTGAAAGTGTCCAATGTTGGGGACTCCACCACTTCTGAGGAGATTATTCCAGTGGCTGATTGTTCTTGTCAAAAATTTTCCTCTTGTGTCCAATCAGAATCTCCCCAGGAGTAGCTTGTACTTGTTGCGTGTCACTGGCCATGAACATTCTTTATCCCTCAAGGCTGGCTGAGCAGGAATGGAAGTCCGTGCTCAAATACACTGGCCCATCATCACCCATTCCTTCCCACGATGACCAGAATCATTCTCAACACAGAGATTTTACCTTACCCCTGGCTTGTTTTCCTTTTTACCACAGCCAAAGCTGTTGCAGCATGGGTAAGCTTTTGAACTGGCTGCATCCACTGGTGTGGCTCACGCTAACAGTGGTGGAAATGGAAAGCATCCATTATGCAATGCTCAGGAAAATTTTCTTTGTGCAATCATTTTATCATCGCACATTTTAAAGAACAATGAGAAATGAACTATTCTTGTGTTCCTGCTGCAGATGTGGACTGTAAAGCACTCAGCATTTTTCCTTGATGACCAACTTATCTGAGCTACTGGCCTAAAAGAGAGAGGTTGTGTATCCTACTTCCAGCCTCACGAAACCTTCTGCTCACCTTCTAGTGGTTTCGTAATTCCATGTAACGTAAAGGCTAAACAGCATTATTTTAAAGTGCTGACTTTTCACTAAGCCTGGTGTCACGCATAAAGTTTATCAGCAGTAATTATGCATTTATTTCCAAACTACTTGTGATGATCCCGAGCTAAAGTGAGCCCCTGAGGCCTTCGTTTTATGCACCCATCTGATGATGACACTTTCTAGTGATGATCACTCTGTGGTATCTGCCAGCCAAACATTCCTGAAGCCATGTACTCTTCACTTCATTTGGCATCATCAGATTACAAGGAGGTTCTACATCAAATAATTTAGAAAACCTGCTTTTTTATGGACACTTACCGACCATTACCAATGACAATGATAGTATTTGAAGAGATTTAGTTGACAAAATACAGGCTGTTTAGTCAATAGCTCAAATAGTTCAATAGTAAATGCTTCAAAACATACAGAACAAAATTTATTTCAATTCTGTGACAAGCATATCAAACGAGAACAACAAATAGGGCCTTAAATAAGGGCAACACTCATTTGTGTAATTTAGCTATGATTATGAATATTCAAGAAAGAACAACTATTACTGTTGTAATAAACCACAGTGAAAGAATAGTAGCTACACAACAATAATGCAAGATGTTTAACTGATAAATTATTTCAGTCTAACTCTTAACTGTCAATTATACTTTTTAAAATGTAAGCTTGCCACGGCTTTATAAATCTAATCACAACAAGTATCCAATGAAGGCTCGATGAGGAACTCCACATTAGCATGACCAGCGTACAGAGGTAATGCAGTCTCTGCACTGAGTAACAATCAGGATCTCCTCAAAGTTAATCAGTTAAATTTAGTTAAGACTTAACAGAGCTGACTTTTTACCCCCTTACTTTTTCATTAGCCTCTACAGAAGAAAGTGATTTATTCCCGGTAAATTACTTACTGGAAAATTCCACATCTGTCTCCCAGCATTCTAAGCTTGTTAGTGCACGGACTTCCCTCCCACCCCTTCAGATTTCCTAGAATTTCCTAGAATACCTATGAGTCATGTGATTTGCTGGGGGTGGGGGAAGTCTCTTGTCTTAGAAAAAAAGATATTTCCTTTTTAACTGAAGATACCCAGACTTTGGTTCTTGATTTACTAGCACATCTGTGAAAATTTTTCCATGAACAACGTGAAGTTTCAGCACAGCACCAGCATCATGATGAGCTGAAGAGTGTGCCTTTACAAACCACTTCATAAAAGTCTTGCTTAAGACTTTTTCCAGCCCTCACTGGTAACTTCAAACTGGTTCTGTTTGCTGGGAAAGATCACTACCCTTACTGGTGAGTTTGCACTGAACATTGCACTGCGCTGCCACTTACATTAAACTTGGTCGATGCCACTGAGTAGTCCTGTTGTTATGGTTGACGTAGTAAGTCCGCCCCAGGTTGTCCACCTTTTCTTCCCATCCAGGAGGTAGGGGAGGAGGTGGTAACTCCTCCTGACGCTGAGATGCGGAGTCATTGGAATCAACCACATCCCATCCATGCTTAGGAATGAAGAAAAAAAAAAAAAAATTAAATATTACAGTTCAAGTTAAAGAGAAGTAATGTCAGTGTCGTTTATGTTACAGTATAGGTGCAGATTCTGAAAGTTTTCCAAGGAGAAATTTAAAATTACTTAGATGTAAAACATATAGAAGTAGAATAAACTCCATGGCTACAGTCTGCATCTCATTTCAATCACAAAACCCCTAAAATCCCATCAGCCCATTAGCAGAGGGATTCCCAAAGGTCTTTGGGTGGTTGCTTGTTGGAGTGGTGGCTAGGTGCAGATCCTCGGTCAAGAGGCCAGAGAGAACCAACTGCTCCCCTCTGAAAGCAGAGATGTGTGGCTCGGGACAAGAGCCCTCTCTCCTGAGTGGCGGGGGACAGCCGCACACTGACAGTAAGAAAGGCCAACTTGGCCCAACCTTCGCTCTGACAACAGCCTCAGTTGCAGCTAATTCTTAAAATGATGATGACTGATAAGAGTGCTGAGAAGCTGCTAACACTGCTGGGATTGCATGAGCTTTATTCTCTGCAAGTCAATGCTGCCAAGGAAATAAAGAAAAATGTTGTAACTGCTATTCTGAAATGGCCTCTGAAGAAGAGGTACCATATACAGACCATTTGTTTATAAATTACTTGCATAGACTTTCTGAATTCTTCTACTTGGTATGACTTCCACTTCTCACAAACTGAGTCAGACAGACTTTAGAATTCATTGTGGCAGCTGAAAGACTTTGAAATCCTTGAAACTGTTGAGAAAAACACCAGCTTACAGTTAAAAAAAACAAAGCTGGCGAGGAGGGGGAGAGTAAGCTGCTACCAACAGTGCTACCAGGGTTTTGTCTTTCAAGGTGCAACTTCTACAGTTACACTTGGATCACTAATAACTT